>JACXGI010003952.1:0-57871 GCA_016801175.1 Esox masquinongy
TGCAGAAGAGCTGAAGGCCACTATCAGAGCAACCTGGGCTCTCATAACACCCGAGCAGTGCCACAGACTGATCGACTCCATGCCACGCCGCATTGCTGCAGTAATTCAGGCAAAAGGAGCCCCAACTAAGTATTGAGTGCTGTACATGCTCATACTTTTCATGTTCATACTTTTCAGTTGGCCAACATTTCTAAAAATCATTTTTTTGTATTGGTGTTAAGTAATATTCTAATTTTTGGAGATACTGAATTTGGGATTTTCATTAGTTGTCAGTTTTAATCATCACAATTAAATGAAATAAACATTTGAAATATATCAGTCTGTGTGTAATGAATGAATATAATATCCAAGTTTCACTTTTTGAATGGAATTACTAAAATAAATCAACTTTTTGATGATATTCTAATTATATGACCAGCACCTGTATATATATATATATACAGGTGCTGGTCATATAATTAGATATATATATATATATATATATATATTTGTATGTATGTATATATCATTTAGTCATGCTATTTTGAAGGTAGAGCAGCTTAACCATTTATATAGTATTTCAGGTCTACTTTCTACCCTCCCTCTTTCTTTTTTTTCCTTTTTATGCATCACCTGCATAAAACTTCACCGTTTTTCTGGTTTTCCTGCACATCTTTTCCCACCAGTCTTTACTAGAGAAAAACAATGTACCTCAATGTATCTCAAGCCGTCCATCCCTCAGTAGTACTGTATCCGTTGTTAATCGATCTCAAACTCTAACCCTTCAGTGTCCACAGGATATTGACCACTGTTTTTTATATGTAACCTAATATTTATACCAAAATATTAGGTTAAATTTCTATACACCCTGTAAAAGTCCATTTGACTGGGCTCCGCTCAGGTTGAGTGGACTAGCACTCTGAAATTGGCCATGATCCACTCGTGTTCACTGTATAAGACAAGAAAGGAACAGGTGACAGGGATATTCATTATCATTGTTGAGTTGTAAACCAGAGGCCCTCTGTCTCTCATTATGAGCACAACAATGAATTCATTGGAATTATCATGCTGCACGACCTTCACATTCACCTCCTGTTCATTACGTGGATTGCCAGGGCCTATGTAGAAATGATTTCACAGTACATCAAACTGCATGCAGGAGTGCATTACAAAGTTGGCTAGGAGGTGAGGGGGGGTGAAAAGAAAAAATGAATATTAAATGGAAATGTAATTTCCCTTTTGCCCAGAAGGGAACTTAGTATTCTTGACGATGTTGAGAGATCAAGAAGGCCCATTAGGGTTTTTGGATAACCATGTTGCTCAGTATGCTTCTTACAGGCCGGCACAGAAAAAATAGGCTCTAAATGCCTGAGACGCTGCTTCTATTGAAACAAGATATTGTGGTGCATATTCGACTGAAGGTCAGGTATTTGGAGATACTGTATATTTACCGTGGCATATCTGTGTTTACGAAGCCTCAACTACAACATGTAAACACTTAGTTTTAAATACAGTAGTTTGTCTAGATAGGGTATACATAATCGTTCAAAAGTTTGGGGTCACTTAGAAATGTCCTTGTGTTCATAAGAACAGAAAATCTTTTGTCTATTACAATAACATCAATTAGATCAGAAATTCAGTGTAGACATTGTTGATGTTGTAAATGACTATAGTAGCTGTAAACGGTTGATTTTTAATGGAATATCTACATTGGCATACAGAGGCCCATTGTCAGCAACCATCAGTCCAGTTACTCAACGATCAGTTCCAATGACACATTGTGTTTGCTAATCCAAATTTATCATTTTAAAAGGCTAATTGATCATTAGAAAACCCTTTTGCAATTATGTTAGCATGGCTGAAAACTGTTTTGCTGATTAAAGAAGAAATAAAACGTGCTTTCTTTAGATCAGTTGATTATCTGCAGCATCACCAATTGTAGGTTCAATTACAGTTTCGAAATGGTCAAAAACAAAGAACTTTCTCCTGAAACTCGCCAGTCTATTGTTCTGAGAAATCAAGGCTATTCCATGCAAGAAATTGCCAAGAAACTGAAGATCTCGTACAACGCTGTGTACTACTCCCCTCACATAACAGCTAATCAGAATAGAAAGAGGAATGGGAGGCCCTGGTGCACAACTGAGAAAGGACAAATACATTAGAGTGTCTAGTTTGAGAAAGACATCAACTGGACCTGTGAGGACCTGTGAGGTGTCATTAAATAGTACCCGCAAAACACCAGTATCAACATCAACGGTGAAGAGGCGACTCCAGGATGCTGGCCTTAAAGATGGGCAAAAGAACACAGACACTGGACAGAGGAAGAAAAAAGTGATATGGACAGACGAAATCTAAGCTTGAAGGTGTTTGGATCACAAAGAAGGACATTTGTGAAATGCAGACCAAATGAAAAGATGCTGGAGGAGTCTATCAAGCATGGTGGAGGCAATGTGATGGTCTGGGGGTGATTTGGTGGTGATAAAGTGGGAGATTTGTATACGGTAAAAGAGATCTTGAAGACGGAATTGCTCCAATTTGCATTGCCATGCCATACTCTGTGGATGGCGCTTGGAGCCAATTTCCTCCTACAGCAGGACACACATGACCACAGCTCTAAACTACGCAAGAACTATTTAGGGAAGAAGCAGTCAGCTGATTTTCTGTCTATAGTGGAGTGGCCAGCACAGTCACCGTATCTCAACCCTATTGAGCTGTTGTGGGAGCAGGAAGTGCCCATCAAGCCAAACCATCTTGTGGGAGGTGCTTCAGGAAGCATAAGGGGTGCTTCAGATTACCCCAACAAATCAATAATTAGAATGCCAAAGGTATGCAAGGCTTTATTTGCTGCAAATGGAGGATTCTTTGACTAAATCTATGTTTGAAGTACACAATTATTATAATTTAAAATCATTATTTTTAATCTTGTCAATGACTATATGTCCTATTCATTTTACTGTATTTTCTATTCAAACTAATTTCATGTATGTTTTCTTAGAAACCCAGGACATTTCTAAGTGACCCGAAACTTTTGAATGGTAGTATATGTTCCTTCAACAAATGGCAAACTATTTCCTATATAGTGCACTACCAGACCCATATGTGCCCTAGGTTAAAGCAGTGCAGTTAATGGGAAATAGGATGCCATTGGTGATGTATGCGTCATTGATGGGTTTAGGGAGATCTGGTCTAGGGCACTGAGATGTAGGTCATACGATAGAGCTGAACAGTAATTAGAACTAGCAGCATATTAAAACCAAGATGCTGATTACAGAATTTTTTAAAGTAACCTACTGCTTGCAGGCAGATAATAAGTATGACACAGCAACAACATAAACAGTGGATGTTCTTCTAGCTGTAGTGCTGCAGCCCCCGGACCACATATTATGTCCCTGGAGAGAGACGTTCTATCCTTCTGGACAGAGGAATGTCTGACCTATATTCCTTTATGCTGTAACACTTTATTTACCAGACAAATGCATAATGCATTATACACCATTACAGTTGTGCTCATAAGTTTGCATACCCTGGCAGAAATTGTGAAATTTTGGCATTGATTTTGAAAATATGACTAATCATGCAAAAAAAAAAAAAAAAGATTTATTTAAGGATAGTGATCATATGAAGCCATTTATTATCACATAGTTGTTTGGCTTCTTTTTAAATCATAATTATAACAGAAATCACCCAAATGGCCCTGATCAAAAGTTTACATACCCTTGAATGTTTGACCTTGTTACAGACACACAAGGTGACATACACAGGTGAAAATGGCAATTAAAGGTGAATTTCTCACACCTGTGGCTTTTTAAATTGCAATTAGTGTCTGTGTATAAATAGTCAATGAGTTTGTTAGCTCTCAGGTGGATGCACTGAGCAGGCTAGATACTGAGCCATGGGGAGCAGAAAAGAACTGTCAAAAGACCTGCGTGAGAAGGTATTATAAAGATGGAAAAGGATATAAAAAGATATCCAAAGCCTTGCAAATGCAGGTCAGTAATGTTCAATCATTTATTAAGAAGTGGAAAACTTGGGGACCTCTTGATACCAAGACAAGGTCAGGTAGACCAAGGAAGAACTGTTCGGGATACAAAGAAAAACCCACAGGTAACCTCAAGAGAAATACATGTTGCTCTGGAAAAAGACAGTGTGGTTGTTTCAAGGAGCACAATACGACGATACTTGAACAAAAATTAGCTGCATGGTCAAGTTGCCAGAAAGAAGACTTTACTGCGCCAATGCTACAAAAAAGCCCGGTTACAATATGGCCGACAACACCTTGACATGCCTCACAGCTTCTGGCACACTATAATTTGACAAGAGTCTAATTTGTCTAATTTGACAAGAGTGACAAGACCAAAATAGAGCTTTATGGTCACAACCATAAGCACTATGTTTGGAGAGGAGTCAACAAGGCCTATAGTGAACAGAATACCATCCCCACTGTGAAGCATGGGTGGTGTCTCACTGATGTTTTGGGGGTGTGTGAGCTCTAAAGGCATGGGGAATCTTGTGAAAATTGATGGCAAGATGAATGCAGCATGTTATCAGAAAATACTGGCAGACAATTTGCATTCTTCTGCACAAAAGCTGCGCATGGGACGCTCCTGGACTTTCCAGCACGACAATGACCCTAAGCACAAGGCCAAGTTGACCCTCCAGTGGTTACAGCAGAAAACGGTGAAGGTCTGGAGTGGCCATCACAGTCTCCAGACCTTAATATCATCCAGCCACTCTGGGGAGATCTCAAACGGGAAGTTCATGCAAGACGACCAAAGACTTTGCATGATTTGAAGCATTTTGCCAAGATGAATGGGCAGGCGGTATAGCTCCAAATTACAGAAGCTGTGAGGCGTGTCAAGTTGTTGTTGGGCATATTGTAACCAGGTATTTTTGTGGCATTGGCGCAATAAAATCTTCTTTCTGGCAACTTGACCATGTAGCTAATTTTTTTCAATTATCGTCCTATTGTGCTCTTTGAAACAACCACACTGTCTTTTTCCAGAGCAGCCTGTATTTCTCCTGAGGTTACCTGTGGGTTTTTCTTTGTATCCTGAACAATTCTTCTCGCAGTTTTGGCTGAAATCTTTCTTGGTCTACCTGACCTTGGCTTCATATCAAGAGATCCCTGAATTTTAAAATTACTGACTGGCATTTGCAAGGCTTTGGATATTTTTTTATATCCTTTTCCATCTTTATGAAGTTCAATTACCTTGTGACGCAGGTCTTTTGACAGTTCTTTTCTGATCCCCATAGTTTTTTTTGCATGATCAGTCATATTTTCAAAATCGATGCCATAATTTCACAATATCTACCAGGGTATGCAAACTTATGAGTAGAACCGTATGTGTTCATAATGTAATATAATACAGTATAAGCATAGTTATTGTAAATGCTTCCTGTATTTGTTGATCACTGTTAAGAGTTTTTGCTCACCACTCTTTTCAGAAAAGCATAATCTATGCTTCAATATGATTACAATATGTTTTATTTCATATCAGCATCCATGTCTTCCCAAAAGCTCACATGTTGACTCATTCAAACTGCAGTCTTTAAACAGAAAATGTACTTAAATGCAAGTTGACTGATACCTTTAGTTAGAGCAACTGATGAAAGACCTCAATCAGTTACTCAGACACTAAGCAGATTTTGTTACACAGAAAAAGACTAACTAATATCTAGATAGTGAACAACCAATTCATGTACTGGAAGCTAAAAAATCTGTAAAACTCCCTTCAATTAAATAACCCAATGGAAACACAAGTTCAGACCCAACTTTAATACATAATATATTTTGGAAATATTATTCACATTTGTACTGCTCCAAGGTAACCTACAATACACAATCTTGTATTTGCTATTTACACTCTTTAAAGATCCTTTCCCTAAGATGCCTGACACTTAAACTGTAGCAAAAAAAAAAGGCAACACAAAAGTATTGTTAAACATCCAGGACAGGACCACTAGAATTGTATATTAAATTCTGGGATTAGCTTCACTCTTATTAGACGTGAATCACTTCGCCGTTGCTAAAATTATAATAATGCTATTTATTTCATTGCTTTAATTATATTTTTTCCAAGATCTTTCAGAATGTTCTAGTTATCGCGCCATGGCTTTGCTGAATGCAGAAATATAACATTATGCTAAAGTGTTAGCAGTTCTTTATGACCTTCAGTCCATGATGACTAAACAGGTTTTTATAAAAACACACGGTGTGGCTGGTATTATTTGCCCCTTTCTTCATATTGTTGAAGCATATGATAGTGGTGAGTCTTATGATAAAGTTCTCTCACTTGATGCAGAAACTACTTTGTATTGCCTCAATTGGCATTATTTACGAAAAGTATTACCTGTTATAGGCTTTGATAATCATTTTATATTGATGGTCCATACTATATGCCAACCAAGCTGCAGCAAAGTTCTAATGGGAAATATTTCCTTTCGCAAGTTGTTATTCTCCAAAAGTTATTGCCAGGACTGTCCTCTTTCTTGGTTGTTATTTGCCTTATCATATGATCAAATATTATCTTTGTTCCAGAATATTCTTAAGTCTTTTCTATGTTCAGTTTAATGACTCCATTTGCAAAGCCTGATAGCTATAACAAGAAAATACTCCTTAGTCTCAATATGAATCTGGAATAACAGAAAACTGGTATTTCCAGTAAATGGCCATATTTAATTTCCCTCATAGAAAACCAATGGACTACACTTATTCACAGCTTACTGGGAAAAGTGCCTCCCATTCAAGGACATTCAGCAAAAGCACAACCATTGGCATCTCTTTTCTACAATTACGTTTGTTTATTGGTGCTCAACACTCATCAAAGTTTAACCATCTTTCATTTCAGATGGTACTGCTTGGAGAAAAAGAAAATAATGAGCTGGGATTGCACGGAGTTTGAAGAATGTATGTATGTATGTATGTATGCCAACGGACTTACATATTAACTGTGCATGTGTATTGTGTACACTCTATATGAAAACATTAAAAAAAATTGTTAAGTCAGAGCTTTTTCCTAGTCCTCTCTTAAAAAATTCTTTTATTAGGCTAATGAGTTACGTTGACAGTTAGAGTCTGGGTTAAGTTTAGAGTTAGACATGAAAGTTAGGTTATTGGGTTTAATGTTAGGGTTAGGTTAAAATTTGGGTTAGGGATAGGGTTGTGTGAAAATAATTTTAAGAATGGAAAAAATGAAAGATTTGAAAATGTATTTAAAATGGTGTGTATCTCTGTTACATGTGTTACTTTTACATTTTTAATTTTCAATAAATTGATACAAATTTCAAAACCTGTTTTCGCTTTGTCATTATGGGATATTATATGTAGATTGATGAGAAAAAATATATAGTGTATAACAAAACAAAATATGTAGAAAGTGAAAAATTTGCAACAAAGTTACTGTATGTATATTGCTAAATCAATAAATACAAATCTTGGCACGAATAAACCAGCAGGCTGATGTTTTTGGCATTGAGATGCAGGGAGATATGCCTCTGTGAGCCAATGTTACTGTTGACTGAGCATGGTTGATGGAATCTCCTGCTGCATTCCTCATGCAAAATTGAAGAAGATGTACTTACTATTACTGGGTTGTGTGGTTATACTACCTAGCTATCTTGGGATGATTGAGCTGTGGGTTTCAATGGATAAGAGTGTCGGCTAAACAACCAAAAATGTAATGTAAAACAACATGGTAGCACTATTAACACCACTGCATGGTAAATAACTAATATATACATTATTTTCTTTCTTGCTGTGCCAACAGTAAATATATTTTGATTAGACCAGACAGGTCCTTCCAGGTGCATTTTGGCAAACATGACTTTATGAACAACATGGTGAAATTCCTCTATGTCTCAGTTTTATTTGTCAAGTGCACTGAATATCATACATCTTTCTGAACAATGAAATTCTTGTGACATGGCACGCGACATCTACATAGTAATTAAGAAATATATAAAGCAAAAATAATAACAGAAAATACAAAATACACAAAACAATAGTGACTAGAAGCTATTTCAAATAATGTAGAAATGGGAATATGGACAGTATGTATAGAAATCTTAAATATTATACATGTAAGTGTTGTGTTACCTATAAATGGGTAAATTAATACAGCTCCAGAAAAAATGAAGAGACCACTGCACCTTTTTCTTTCCTTTCCAAAAAAGTCGAGAAGGAAGGTTTTGAGTGAGGAACAGAAGGGCTAAAATTAAGAGACCACTGCAAATTGAATGCTTCTGTTCCTCACTCAAAACATTCCTTTTCAAGTTTTGAGTGCAGTGCAGTGGTGAAAAAGGTGCAGTGGTCTCTCAATTTTTTCCGGAGCTGTATGTGCTAATGTACATGAATGTACATAGAAAGTGACCAGAGCATATGAATTGTAGGGTGGCTTCAGGTTAAACGCCTCCCTGGGTTTTTTGAGACATTTCAACTGAGCAAGTAATTCCACACAAATAATTTTGACATAAGTTGATCTTATTTTTTGACATTTAGAAAACATTGTCATGTGATGTGATGAAGTTAGACCTCTAAACAGATTTTGATATGTCAATTGGAAGCCCTTAGGCTAAGTAATCCACTTGTTTTTCAATCCTGTTTTTTGAGCTAAACGCTCCCTCTCTTTTGGGGATAAACGATCCCTCTCTTTTGGGGATAAATGCCCGGGGGGGTATTTTACCCCTGAGAATATATTGGTAAAATATAACAAAATTAGACAAAAATGTGCTGAAATACACAAGTTGAACAAAAGTTCAAGATATAGCCAAATATAAGTAATAGCTAGTTTACTGAGCATATACTAACATCTAATATAATAGTCCTATCAATTGGCACTGATATTGAATTAATTGCTCAATATTATTAATTTAATGTTTTTAACTTAATACTTTTGCATGGTTAACAAAACATTTTAAAATAGTCATCAAAAATTATTTGAAATTGTAATTAATGTTATACATAGCTTTTTGCCTTTGCATACTGGAATGTGCAATCATGATTAAAATTGGTTTTGTTAACTCAAATACCGCTATCAAGTTTGAATTATTTTTAATGGTATAGATTACATTGATAGAATGATTTTGACACCAAAATATGGAAGAAATATCAATTGGGGGTTAAAAAAAAACTAAGGGGCATTTAACCCTATAGAGGGGGCATTTTGCTCCGATAGTGTTCTAAAAGATTTACCCATTTACATAGTTTGACATTTGATTAAGTTGCAATAAAATAGAATCATTCTGCCCCATAATGTTTTTCTAAAAGTATTTGTCTGACTGTAGTCAATATGTTCATATAAAAATCTGACTAAACATTGCTTTTCTGAGTCAGAAAATATAGATTTCCTTTAAGGGGGGCAATTTCCCACAAGTTACCCTACATGTGATCAATAGATCAGTGTTGCTGGTTTAGGAGCCTTATGGCCAGGGGGCAAAACTGCTTGTGAGTCTGGAAGTTTTATTTTTTTATTTTGTTTAACCTTAATTTAACCAGGTTAGCCACACTGAGATTAACTATCTCTTTTTAAGAGGGACCTGGCCAAGAATAGCAGCACACAGAAGTTAGAGTACATAAAATCACAACATCACATCAAAGGAAATGCGTGTCCTGATGCTCCGGTAGCGTCTACCGGACGGCAGCAGTGTGAAAAGACCATAGCCTGGGTGGCTGGGATCTTTAATGATGTTCCTGGGTGGCTGGGATCTTTGATGATGTCCCGTACTTTCCTCAGGCATCGTGTATGGTAGATGCCTTGCATGGAGGGGAGATGGCAGCCGATGACGCGCTCCGCTGACTTCACCACCCTCTGGAGAGACTTGCGATCCACAATGGAGCAGCTGGCATACCAGGCAGTAATGTAGCCTGAGAGGATGCTTTCAATGGTGCACCTGTAGAAGTTGGTGCGAGTTTTTACAGACATGCCAAACATCTTGAGTCTCCTCAGGAAGTATAGGCACTTTTGGGCAGTTTTTACCGCCGAGTCTGCTTGCCTTACCAGGTGAGGTCATCTTTGCTGAACTCGCCAAGGAGCTTGAAGTCAGAGACTCTCTCTACTTCAGCTCCATCGATGTGTATGGGGGCGTGAACCCCCCTCTGCCGCTTCCTGAAGTCCACGATCATCTCCTTAGTCTTGCAGACGTTAAAAGACAAAATACTGGATTCCACATTAGACCACAATAGACCAAATAAGCATAATAATGCCTTGTGGTTGTGTGATGTTTTGGGGATATTTTGTTGCATAAGGGAAGAATTGCCATCATTGATGGGACCATAAATGCTGCTTTGAATCAAAGAATTCTAATTTGAGCATATGTACAGTATCAAAAGCTTAGTGCAATTTGGGGTATGAGTATATCCACTGAAAGACACATATAAACACATACATATCTATTGATAGTCTATGGCTGTTGGGTTCCAGTGCAGAGGATTCAGGATATAAGGGGGTCTCTGGAAGGTCAAGCAGAAGGATGTGGAGCAGATGTGAAGTAGTTGGCTAAAAAGGAGAGGATAACCTAACAGGATAAGGAGCAAAATGGAAGAGCACCTGGTGGGAGCAGAAGACTAGGTGATTGATTGGTGGCTGGCTTCAGCAAGGTGGCAATCTACTGAGCCACTTGAAACAGAGAAGGCAAAGATGGTGGCGGTGCCTCGAGGGGGGCTAAGGTCTTCGTTTTCAGATGGAGTACCTTGGATTACAAGCAAACAATCAATGGGGACCAAATACCATTTACATGAAGTCACTATTTATGAAAGGGTTTAGCAAGGACTTATAATTACGTTATCAACAGTTACGTGATAATTCGTGAGAGATTTAAAGAGTACCTACATGTAAAGTGATACCCAGAAGATTATCCAGAGTAGCATCATCAACAAGAAGGGTACTAGACTGAGGTAACTACAGACACTGTTCAAATACTGTAGGTGCTTCGAATTGAAAACAAATACAAAAAAGGTCTTCATCACTCATTGGGCAGTTGCAGTCACCGACAGGTACTTGCAGAGCACAGTTATGCAGTCATTGATTCATCCTTCCAAAAACAACACAAGGGAACCATTAGGACAGAAATCTATTTCTTTGTAACATTATTTGTTTAAGACATTTATATGTAATACACTTGGGCTGTTAAAACAGTGAAGCTTAAAGTGGTACGTTGGTTAACTGGGTATTTTTGTGCACAATGGTGAAAATTCCAATTTACACTGCTACTTTTGACAGGTATGCGAGCCTGGAGAAGGCTAGAGGCAGTGTTACCAAACCCCATGTGAATGTAAGGAGATGACAGGATATTAAGTGCCACAGAAAGTCGCACAGAATTTTCATGCCCATATCCAGTTCCCCTTGTTTTGAAATTGGCCCAAAACTGAAAAATATCTTAAATATGCCCTCCAGCAATTTTTGAACATTTCCTAAAAACTATAATCAAAGTACACATAAATGCAGAAAAATACATAATGTAAGAGTGAAAACATGTTTTGAGCAAAATAGTGCACATTTCAAGGAATTCATGTTGTCAGTGGCCTACTTCCTTGCTTGAGGACCACCCCCCCACCACTTGGACCTATTGAGATGGGCCTTTTGTTAAGTAAATCGGGTGTAAAATTAGCTGAAAGTGTGTGGCCACTTTAAATTTAAATCGTTTGGATCAAGCAAGGATCAGGCAATATTTCTTCTAGAGCTGTTAATATGGAAAATACAATCATATGTTTCAACAATGTAACTCAAGGACAATAGAACAAATTTCTTATTTACTGATGAAGCGAGAAATTATACTATTCCTGGACTTAAATGGGACATAATAGATTAACCTTTGCCAGATCTAAAGATGTTAACCATCTTCCAGCTCTCACCTCATACCTCCTCCCTAATTCCAGCAGCCTATGAAGCCATGATCCTGTCACAAGTCATTTGTAACTGATGTATAGAAGACCTAAGTACCCTAGTCTTAGTCGCCTTCCATGCAGTTCAGATCAATGGCTTTACCATACTCTCCAGTGCCGGGGATGTGAAAAGGTCATTCCAAACTGCTTGTGCCATCGAGAGGCTGTCTGTCTGTCCTGTGTTTACTTGCTGGAACTTGTTTGAACAGAGCTGAAAGCTTCAGCGTTCAAAGTGTGAGACAAAACATACACACATGCTGTAGTGTGAAACAACAAGGACTGTTTCACAAAGAGAGTGGGGTATTGCTGCTATGCCCTGGCTGTGTATGATAATGAAGGCTTCAGCGGAATCAATCACGGGATCAATAGATTAGCCTGCATTATCATACAGCAAACGTAGACCTGTTTCCTACTATGGCATCAAAGTGGATGATGAATCAGTAACGCTCTGTGAGAAACACGAGCAATGATGCAGTCACTAATCAGTAAACACAGTGGGAGCTCGGAAATTTCCTCTCTGCCATTCCTCGGCCGACAGTAGGGTTAGCGATTTTGACCTAACTCTGTTTCTGTCCGCCCTCTTAACATGCACCTGGCCTGCGTCCTGAATTGGCCTCCTAAAGCCTATGGAGTGCACTAGTTCCGATCAGGGCACTAAAAGTAGTGCACCGTGTAGGGAATAGGTGCCATTTTCTACGCCTCAGCAGTTTGGACTCGTGCCGTAGCTGTGTCTGTTCAGGTTAGTTACTAATGGGAACACGCTGTTGTGTCAGGAGAAACGTGGCACAATCAATGCTTCTAGCTGATCTGTTTTTGTGGGACAATGTTCAATGACTATAGGCAGCCTGCCTACAGCTTGCATACGTATCCTAAGATAATGTTAGTTAAACGGATTAACCACTTTTTATGTTAAATGTAATGTTTTTGTCATTACTGTGTCTGCAAGCTCTCCAAAACCCAATCTGTTAAAAAACTAAGCTTCATGACTTGTCACTTCATTTGTTATAACAGACAAGAATCCAAAGAGCAAAATGCCTTCTTGTCTTTTTATGATGTTTTTCCCCCGCTGCATGACTCACCATGTAACAGGAAGTGTCCGCCTCTGATCATCAAAAAAGTAAAATACCAATCCGTGCTTGAAATGCAGTGAAGTTAATGAGGCGACACAGATCCTTAGAAAATAACTTGTGCAGAATCCCAAACAGCATTACATCGATGGGTTCAAAAGGCAGTGCTTATATGAGTACAGCACCAAGCACACTTTGATGAATAAAATCAATTACTTCCTCAGAGATTGGAATCAATCAGTCTAGGCTGAACTACATCAGAAAATTGCCCTCTCCTGCTAGTAAGGCAAAGGTATATTGGCCCAACATGCTTTGCAGACTGGTTTCGACATAGAACATAACTGCCATCCATTCAGAGAAATGAATGTTCCTTCAGTATTAATGACATATACACTATGTTATTATGTATTCTCTCTTCAAGGACCAATCCATAGTTGATACAATAGCAAAGCTTTTTCTGTACCGTTTCACTAAAAAGCTAAAGGGATGGAGAAATTTACCCACTCTAAAATACACAGAGGGCATAGAAAGTCACCTTTTCATCTTTTTTTGCCTTACGGCCTGAAATGAAAACACGTAAAATCAGACTTTTTGCAACTTTATTTACACATAGTAACCAATAATATCCAAATGAAAAAGTGACTTTGATTAGTTCAGAATAAAAGCTGTTGCTCGTACAGCAATATTAGTGCAATCCAAAGCTAAGAGTTAGATTTGGGCGGAAAGGTCCTTTTGAAAAATATACAAGATAAAGTTGTGAAAAGGCGAAGTCAGGGGATGGAATTAAAAAGATTTCAAAGGCTTTGTCCATCCTTTGGAGAACAGTTAAGATCATTACTGAGAAGTAGAAGGCTTATGGCACCACCCAGAACTTGCATAGATCAGGCCGTTCTCCAAACTGGATGACCGGTCAAGGAGGAGACTAATCAGAGGCTACCAAGAAGCCAATAGTTTCTTTTATGGAGTTTCAGGCCTTTATGGCAAAGACTGGTCAATGTGTGCATGTGACCACAATATCACAGGCGCCCCACAAATCTGGCTTCTATGGGAGGGTGGCAAGAAAAAAACATTTCTCAAAAAAGGCAACATCAAGTCTCATTTGAGCTTTTCCAGCTGTCTCATGTGGCAAAAGTCTCATGCGGCAAGTCTCATGTGGCAAAAGTTGCTGTGGTCAGATGAGACCAAAATTTAACTTTTTGGCTAGAATGCAAAATGTCTGGCGAAAACCCAATTCATCTTTCCACCCAAACAACATCATGCCTACAGTAAAGCATGGCGGTGGCTGCATCTTGCTGTGGGGGCAGTTCTCTTCAGCAGGGGTTGGAGCACTTGTCAGGATAGATAGGAGAATGGACAGTGGAAAATACCCACAGATTTCTGGGGAGAACCTGCAGAATCGGGAAATATTGCAGAGCCTAGGTGAGCAAAGTTAGTAGAGACATTCAAAGAGACTCATGGCTGGAATTCAAGCAAAAGGTGGATCCACTAAGTATTAACTCGGGGGGCTATTCACTTCTTCAAACTGAGTATTTTACTGCTTTAATTTCAATTAATTTTTTATATTTCATATATCAGTCTGTAAGACAAATATTATCTTAGGCCGACAACCAGCCGAGAAGTAGGAAAAAGTCTGATTTCATGTGTTTTAATTTCAAGCTGGAAGGCATCAAGAAATGTAAACATTTTGAAAGGGGAGGTGACTTTCTATACCCACTGTATATACAGACCTATAGAAACAAGGCTTTGACATAAAAAATGTATTGTATGTGTAAGAATAAAAATATAATAGTGTTTCTTAACATACATGTTTACAAACATTAAAGCTTATATTATCACTTCTGAGTTGAACTAAGCTTATGAGGCATTTAAACGTTGTATTATTATAAAAAATAAGTACATTAATTAATCAAGAAAAATCCCAAAATGGATGAAGCAATTACAGATTGCCCCTATAATTGGCACCTGACTTGCAAACTTAATTAGCACATTCATACAAACCATGGAATGAGTTCATACAAAAACTGCCTGGTGAATTATCGCAGAGAACCATCAGCAGAAATGATTAGCTTTCAAAAAGACCCTGAAAAATATTCAATCAACCTTCACCTCTAAGTTTAATCATCACCATTAATTTGCTTGCAACAACAGGTGTTTTTTTCTCACCACCAAGCTAAAGAGAAATTATGTAGTCTCCCAGAAGAATAACAAACTCGGAAAACTGTAAAAACAAATAGGTATTTTACATTGTTTATGAGTATGAACGGAGGCGTCGCTAGGATCACAATACATTCGGGGCTTAGCCCACCGCCCCGCCCTGCCTGGGACAGAAAGTACAAGGTTTTGAATGTACATGCGGAAAATTTCGATGTACACGCTAGCGGCCTACACATCTACATTGTTATAATGCGCGATCGGAATTATAGATGAAAAGATCAGGGGCTATTTTTTTATTATTATTATTATTGGTCAATTTGAGATCCGGGGCTATTCATAAAAGATCCGGGGCTATAGCCCCGGACGCCCAGCCCTAACGACGCCACTGAGTATGAACATATATCATTAAAACCATTTACAAAATGTTTTTTGCTCTAAAAAATCTCTCTAAATAAATAAATTAAGCTTTAATTCAACATACACAGTGCATTTTCATCATGACAGTCTTACATGTGATATGGAAACTTTGGAAATCAAGTAGAGATGTAAAATCTGTAAATCTGGATTCTTGCCGTTCTCTTTTGACCTCTTTTAACAATGTGCTGTTTTCAACCACATGACTCATGAGTGAAAATCCCGTGAGTGTGGCAGTTTTTGAGATACTGGAACCGGCACACCTGGCACTGATGTCTAATTCATGATTATGGCCTTGTCTCCTCAGGCAGTTTTGGCCAGGCCAGAGGTGTTAGAGGTGAATGCATTACCCGGCAAACAACCACAATTGTGCATGCAGGCTCCAGTGTACTGTATGGCTGCTGTTGATAGCAAGCCAAGGCCTTGTGAATCAACAATTGTATAAACAATCCATTTTGGCAAATGGGGAGTTGTACATAATATACTGGACACAGAGCGGAGAACAAACATTCCAAACAAACTAGAGAAAAGACCATTGCATCATCAGCATTCGGTTGACTCCCTTTCCAGCTGTGCCTACCACCCCGCGCATCCTCCTGTTCTGGGCCTCCAACTTGACTTCAAATGGATTCTTTACTTATTAAGAGGGATACGCTGTGCAAAGCTGATCGTTTTCTTCTCTTCTATCCAGGTATTCATAGCATCCACTATTGCATTTCAACTGCTTTCGAGCGATGACGAATTACCTTTAGGATAACTGATGGATCCCATCCTGCTTTAACAGAAATAGAGGAAAACAAACCTTGGAGCTGACATTTTCATCACAAATAAGATTTCCTTTAAGCTATTTGTCCAAGCAAAGAGAGAGACAGAGAGAGAGAGAGAGAGATATCCAGAGCTGGGCTTATTAATGGCACCCACTCCTCAAAGAGGCAGCGGTGACTATCTAGCTCGCTAGACCTTTGACTGGGGCACAATGAGCCAGAGCTACAGATAATGATACACTGCTCTCGGTGCAGGCCAGCATTCCAGCAAGGTAATCAGAAGGTCGATCCAACTTTCACCTACTACTGTAACCAATGCATTCGGTGAGAGTGGCAATGCAACGTGCACTGTGCCAACAGAGCAGACACAGATTTATATTTGTAGTCTCGCGTGGAGTGTTACCCACACCTTTTATTAAGGATGTCAGTTATAGTCCTGCTGAGCACTTTGTAATAAATTATATCTACGGATCGCTTATTACGGCTACACTCTAATTTATTCTACAAGAGGCGTCACAGTACTTAGCATAACACGAATGGATATCCGAAGCTTACTTACGTGTCTCTAATGAAGGGCATTTTCACCTGCTGCAGACATGTATTGAAATTAGAGCCTTTTCAAGTAAAAATTAATACCTGTGGCTAATAAGGTTTAAATTAAGGTGTAATATACATTATCATTTGCACATCAAGCCCAAAATAATCCAGCGGCGATCAGCTTCAAATGAGAAATGGTACGATCTGCATGAAACGGTTCCCTCTAAATTATTGGAATGTGATGGCACAGGGGGATATTTTTGAGCAGAGCTGCAATGCTCAAGCACCATGTCGGATTACACACCGTGCGAGTCGCCTGCACAAAGGCATGCTGTGAGGGGTAAGTGTATGCTTCTTGCATGGATTGTTGACAGGAGAGAATTCAATACTGTTTCTATACTTCTCCCGAAAAAATCGCCAAATCCTTCGGTTGGGGAGTACTTTTAGCAGCAAAACCATATTGTTCCCCAGCAGTTTTTGCTTTGCTAGGTACAAAAAGGAGCAAATCCCTTACAATGATAAAAGCCTTAAAGGTAAATAACAAAGTATGTAATAAAGTGACTGCAGTGCTAAGGAGCTGTTTACTCCTTGTACAAAGGCCTGTCAATCTGCTGTGTTTATACCCCAGACACATATTCCCTTTCACGGTATGATTCAGACATTTCGTACCAAACAGCAGGTGGGGAGACAATTAACTAGGCCCATCACTGAAGGGAGCAGGGGCACAGGGCTCAGTTAGTGAACCCCCCCGACCAGTTTCTTAGAAAACAGTACGTGACTAATTTTCCCAAACAGCCCTCCCCTATGCTCTATCAAACACTCTCTGTGAACCTCAATAGAGCCAACAGCAGTGATGGATGGCTGCTTCTTGTTGAAAAACCACTGCCCTCGAAAACAAGAGGTGCATCAACAATAGTTGAAGCCTTTTGCATTTACAAAGCTACCCCCCTTCCCACGCTAAGGGACCACTTTCACATTTCCAAATTTCTTTTCCCATCTGGCCTATGAACCAAAGGGGATTGTACACCCAATAATTTAGTCAGGGCTTCAAATTCAATGGGTACGCTTCCTCGGCTCTGAACAGTCAAGGTAAGGTAAAAGCCAGTGATTGGAGCTGCCTCTTTGATATTCAACAATAATTGCCTACATCTCCTTTGCCTCCTTCTAATGGTTTTATGCCACAGACTTGAGAAAATGGGATTCCTGTTTTTCAGTAATAGATGAAGGACTCCTAATTAACTTGGTAGGCTACTTCTGAAAGCCTTCGTCTGTCCTCCTCTCCTGCCAAGGAGAGCTGTTGCTGCGTGTACTAAGCACAGCACAGCGGGTCAACGTGTTACCCTGCTGGTCAATACTCTGCACTTCAAAGTGGCCAGTAACACACAGCTGGAAAAGCTGGCTTCCAGTCTAAAGAGACTGCTTACCATCTATGTCAGTCAGAACATTTCTATTCATAATGCCTGGTCGAACATTACTAAATCTACAACACTGTGATAGATGCCTATGACATATTTCCATGTTACGATGCATTTCTGCGACAGCTAACTAGTTAGCGGTGCGTGCTAGTAGCGTTCAATTGACGTCACTGGCACTGTAGTCTTGGGCGGACATGCCTTCACATTGGTCACGCCTCCCTGGAGGTCTGGAAATGTTTGT
Source organism: Esox masquinongy (assembly GCA_016801175.1). Lineage (NCBI taxonomy): Eukaryota > Metazoa > Chordata > Actinopteri > Esociformes > Esocidae > Esox > Esox masquinongy. The sequence goes on from JACXGI010003952.1 coordinate 18,450, forward strand.
GTTTCAAAAACGGTTTGAAGGAAGCGCTGGTTGGCTAAGATTTCTGTTGTAAACCTACTTCCACATCTACATGGTAAGAAGCGTGCTAAGTGTTGTGTTGCTTTATATTTTAGTAGAACACCTGAACGTACTGCTTTAGAAAACCCATCACTCAGCATTACTGGTCCAGTTCTATCCTCTAAAGCTACTGTGAAGATTTACACTGGCCCTTTTAAACACATTTGTTCAACATAAGTTTGCCATGCCTAAAATAGCATGGCCTGTTCTAAGAAGCCACTGACTCTGAGACCGTGAAGCAGTTGTTTCCCTTGCTCTGTAAGAGTTTTGATAAGATGTCCTATTCAGTGGCGGAGCTAAGCTTTCTCTCCCATGGGTGCGAACCTTAGCCGCGGAGGCCCCCCCTACCACCACACACCCATCCCAAAAGTCTTGCTACCTGATTTCCCAACTAAAAGATAGGCAGATAATATAAGTATTTTATACTATTCTCCCAAAAATGTACATACATTTCACATACCATGATGAACAGAAGCTTGATATAAGGCTACAACAAAACGTACCTGCAGTCACAAAACTTCGCTGCTAGCTGTTTTTGGACCTGGATCATAACTGTAAACTCCTTTCGCTATAAGCTGCGATGCTATCTGTCAGATCTATCTAAGATTTTCTCTTGCTTCTGCAGCTCAACAACTTTACTAAAGACGTTTCTCAAGGGCACATATCATTAAATTTAATTTTTATAATGTATTGCTTTTCTTTCCTCTGAGTGATAGACATATCTATGTTCCATTTTCATGTTTTGTCACTTAATTTTCCACTGTTCAGATCCTTAGCAAATGAGCCAACAAAATCTGACGTTATACCCAGGGTTGCCAGATTCACTGACAATATAGGCCGAATCACCCGCGGACTCCACATAAAAACCGCACATTGTCATTAAAAATAGCCCAATTAAGGGGGAAACTATCCCATCTGCAAACGCATGCTACACTCCCATGGTCACAGATCTGTCGATCATACAAATGCATTATGGAATCATAAAAAATATACATGTTTATCACTTCAATGTCAACTAAATAGTATGTAGTAAATTTATCATAATATAATTTTATTCTGCTTGCTACAATTTTTTCAACCATAAGATAAACGTCTCGGGGGCCCTATGTTTGGCTGCCATGGGTGCCACGCACCCATCGCACCCATTAAAGCTTCGCCTCTGGTCCTACTAAATGTCCTATAGCTGTATGGACAGACATGTTCATAGCAGGTTGGTAGAAATTAAACAGCAGATGAGAATTTGGTTGACAATTCCAACCTTGAAGTAACCTCATGGCCACATAACCACACTGTTTCCATTCTTCCCTCATGATTCATTCACACTGTTGGCCACCAGGTCTCATCCGAAATAAAGAGATTTAAAGGGGCTCCAAGAAAGCATTGCATCTCAGAAAACATCTGTTTTGCTTATTATGCGATCGAGCTTAGACACCACTCCTCCGCGATTGGATAATTGTCTTACATGGCACCGTGTCCCCATCATAGGATGCTACTGTTGGCCAGAGACCCACACCCCTGGTCAGGCACGTGCACAGACAAGGGATCTACTGTGACTGAGCACCTGCTCCTTTGCCCTGCTACTCTCCAGGTGTCCCTTTGAGTTATGGTATAATTAGTTTATGGGAAAAAAATAAATCAAGTTTCTGCTGTTGTTCTGAACTCACTGCCCTAAAGTTGACGGGACATGGTCAAGTTCGCCACTCCAAACCTCTGCTCCGTGCCACCAAGTCTGTCCTGCTTTACAGTCTGTCCTGCAGTGGAGACTGTGCAGACCTGCTTTTCAAAATGAATGGCTCGAGGTCACAGGTCGAGCATGCGTAGCAACGTACCAGGTCTCAATGTCTACAGCATTGCTAACTGCAGTGGAACATGACTCACTAACACTTGATTCATGTATATCATCATTAATTATGTCTGGCTGGCTGATACATGTAGCAGAAAGAGGTTAAAGTACATTGAATATGCCCCCCCCCCGCCAGCCCTCCGCCATGTTCAGTTGGGAGCTCCATGGGCATGTATGTGTAAGTCAGGTCAGCTTCAACACAGGTAGACTACAAGCAAACCACCAAGTTGAAAATTATACATGCAGGCCTCTAGCCAGATGACTCTGCTTACTTGTTAAAAGAACAGAATTGTGAGGTGGACATATACAGCTCCGGAAAGAATTAAGAGACCGCTGCACCTTTTTCTTTCCTTTCCAAAAAAGTCGAAAAGGAAGGTTTTGAGTGAGGAACAGAAGGGTTAAAATTAAGAGACCACTGCAAATTGAACGCTTCTGTTCCTCACTCAAAACTTTCCTTTTCAACTTTTTTGGAAAGGAAAGAAAAAGGTGCAGTGGTCGCTTAATTTTTTCCAGAGCTGTAGCCTGATCTTTGACCCTCCCGCGCCCGTTGGGGACAACTGCGATAGGACAAGGACGTAGCTATTAATCCGGACTTAACAGAATTGGAAAGGAATGGGGGTACATCTTGACTACATGGGCCTTTGACTGCCATTTTTGTTTTGTTTTTACTCCAGGTGCTTAAAACCTTTTTGCACAGCTATACCCATTGGAAACGTATTGCTCTATTATTAGTCATTTATGAGCCAACCTGCAATATCCACTTGGATCATAATGATTACCTGTGTGCAGCGACCAATGTGACTACATTGTAATTTCACCACTGAATATTATTTAATGAAGCGGCATCACAAATATCTGGGTCATTCGATACAGAAGAGAAGGAATACGTTTTTATTCTCCCTGTTTCACTCACTCTTTATCGATTTAGTTCATTTTTATTCATACTTCCAGAATTCATTATATTTACAATAATGCACTATGAGATATAATATTTCCTCATATTTTTCATACTTAAATGCTTTTATTAACCTACCAACAAAAAAAGTGAGTATTTTTTCAATAACATGACACTGTATAATGAAATTATGCCCCAATTTTCAATTAAAGGGAATTAATTCAAATAAACTCCACTACACTGTAATAAAAACAAAAAAATAGAAATCAACTGTCAGTAACTGACTGACGTTGAATGTTGTTGTTGTTGTTGTTGTTGTTGTTGTTGTTGTTATAGATAATCATACAACATAGCTGCTTGCGATGTCATGCCTTTTGAGAGTTGTGAATATCAGTTCAATGTCTTGAGTGAGGGTTATATAGGCTTCCTTCTTTGGCTACAGGCACACAATTTGTGGATTATTATCCAGCAAGGGCTTCTCTGGAAGTCATTTACAGCTCCCCAACCACCCATCAACAGTGAGTGTGTCCCTGAGTGTGCTTCACGTCTTGTTTAGGAGCAAGGCTCTGTCATCACAACAAGCATCTTCCTCTATCTCCATTCCGAGGCTACCACTTCTGCACATCACTTCACTGCAGAAAACTGACACAACCAACACCTGCAAATGAGCAGCGGAGAGAGAACACGAAAAAGCACTGGAAAACTGAGATGACATCCAAAAGGACTGAGGTCACTGTTATCCAACAAACAGATTTGAAAATATGCCGTGGATATTCTACTGTGACAGAACTAAATCTAAATTGGAAGTTGACTGTTATTTATGATGATTGATCTGGCCTTAATTTGACCATATATATTTTTTTCTATCGGCATCAAGCTATGATTGGTTACAGAAGATGCATACAGCTATGTACAAGTACACAGCGCTATAAACAGGCTTCACTAATGTTGTTTTCACACTACACTATTTTCTGTAGCTGAATGAGAGATGCCAGCTTTGTGTCACAGGTACATTTTTTAATAGCTTTGCAATTTTCGCACATCACCTTCAGAGGTAACATGGTTGCTAAGGTTTAGTGAGCGGGGACGTAGGAAGTCTCATTCTGAAAGCTCTTCCAGCTCCATAAACAGAATCAGAAAAAAAAATGTCACTGGGAAGCAACTGAAAGCACCTCACACTGGCACTGAAAGGCTCAACCACTCTACTACCACCAGCAACACTGCCTGTTCGACAAAGAGCGCCACGTTAGTTACCAGGTAAGTACAGAGTTTATACTCCTTCCACGCCAGTCGTCTGGCCAAAGAGCTGCGTGCATACGCATTTTGCCTTACAGGTCCAGCGAGAGAAACTCGTTGCTAGGGCGAATCAAAAACTGTATAGACATTTTATGTTAATGTTATCTTAATGGAATTGTACTAACGACAACAGATGCAGTCAAAATAGGTTTGAAAATGACAGAGATGTTCTAAAAAGCTTCCCTAAACCCTCCACAGGGGCCATGCAGAGACAGCCAGGTCACTGCTGCCCTCTATAGATAACATCATTGGGATGGTTCTGGATTTGTGAAGCTCCACAGGTAAATGATCTGTGCTCGCACCACCTGCAGGGTAGGTTTAAAGACAAAAGGCTGTTTAAAAAGAAGCTGCATGCGTGGCTTTATCACAGAAGTTCAGAAGTAAAAAGTAGGTGCAAGGGCTCCATCTTTGATAGAGGTCAAGCCTCACAAGGAAAATGGCAGCAGGATAAGATAGGAGGATTAAGACAGTCGAGTAATTACAGCCCACCTAAAAATTATGCATCAATGAATGAGCGAGGTCACACTAATCCCTGGGCAGAGTGCATAATGGGACATGGCATGGAAATTGGTCCAGTACCTCCGACTGTGGCAATCTCCTCAACCAGGTGCAGCTGTTCGATTTATGAAGAGGGAGCTTACTATTCCCTCACTGTCTTTAGGAACAGGTTTAATTGACTCTCATAATACACCTGTATTATAATCACCGGTCTGTATACATGGTAATTTCTTCTACCAAGATAAAAGATACATTTTAGGTAAAATATTCTGCTTTTTATATCAGACCATGAAAACTACTTGACTGAAAATGAGGGGGAGGACTAACATTAACCCATATATGGTGTGACTGGCTGCTTTAACACAGCTAATGCCATCTACCAACCTGTTCTGACACTCTATTTGTCATAAATGGAAACCTATTTCCTTTGGAGTGCAGTAGTTCTAGCAATGGCTCATGGGCCTCAGGTCAAAGGAGTGCCATTTATAGGGAATGGGGGTACTGTTTGGAACACAAGCCCCTCTGATTAATGGTGTGAAAAGAATCTCGCCACGTCCCCGGGACATTAGTCCCTGTTCAGATTTTTTTTTTTTTGTGATGTCAGAGGCGTCGTAAAAATGACCTGAAATATCACAGTGGACGATTTAGAAACCAAAGAAAAATGAGCCGTTATTAAAGAGAAAAGAACGAGAGAGACCCTACCGAACTCTGTTGAAACGGATGTGTCCGGCGCTTTCTCGTCTCAGGGCGTCCATCACCTCACCACCCACTGACAATGTTGTCGCGCATGGCAGTTCCGATTGGACGCCGCTCCAAATGGCACGCATCCAGCCCCAGTAATAATTTCAGTTAATCACTGTCACTAGACACGGGTATTATTAACAATTCGCTCATGGTCTTCGGCACACCTTGTCAAAAATGATTTCGTGTAGTGTTGATGAATCAGAGACACAATGATGTTGGTTTTATTATTAAGGAGAGGTGTAGTGTTGATTATTCCCAACATGCGTGTACGTATCCCTTTCCTTTCAACCATGTCATTGCGTGCGCACAGCATAGAACAGTGGTAATAGAAATGCATTCTATGTATTATTTATGTGACTTTCACAGCGGCGCAAGCTGCAGAGATTCAAAATGCACCATGTCTGCTTTTGGTCCCCACGTTGAAATCTATGGAAAGCAATGCTAACCTGCCACCAGCCACATGAGTGATTGAATTCAAATAGGCTTTGAGGCTCAACACACTTCTGGCAGAATACCGCAGTACATTGGATCCCTGCCATTGAATAATATCCCACTGCAGGGAGGAGGACTTAGCAGCGCTCACGTTCCGCTGTTGCCCCCCTGCCGTTCTGCCCGGTTCGCTCCACCAGTGAATAGTCATCTGCATCCTCAAACAGCAGGTCTACACGGGGCAGGGTCCCATTTCCATATTTGAGTCTTTGCCCTGGGGATGTTTCACTCAGGCTTCTTCACGTCTGAGTGACCACGCAAGCACTAATTAAATGACATCAAACAACTGACATTACATCTGAAACCAAGACTTCTCCATCTACTGACGGTGCATTAATAAGAGGGGGCACCCCGTTGCTGATACTCAGTGCGCGCGCACGTACGTACGCACGCACACACACACGACCACTTTGATTTACCGGTCCCTACAGTGATGCACGCCGCAGTAAGCAACGGTTGGACCACACATCCATTCAGCGAGGCGGTGTCCCGCTCAGCAGTCTTTAAACTATTAAACAGAGGCCCAAGTGTTCTAAGTTCATTCTGTCAGATCAGGTTTCCCTCTAAGGTATTACCTCAGGAACTCGGAGCATGGAATCTTCCCCCTGCTTAAGAACAAAGAGGGCTCAGGATGTATTTGAATGTTGGCCATATTAATAGGGTTGTAGGGCATGAATGGGCCTAATGTGCAAGAACATGCTGTTCTGGATTGTGACTCTAGTGCTGTATATTTTTCTATATATTTTTAATGTATTTACGATCAGCTTTCGATCTATCCTGGTAATGTACAAGCATAGGCTATTCCCACTGGTAATTTTGATGCTTTCAACAACATAACTAATTTCATCATAATGTAAAACATTTTTTTGCTATGATGGTACATCAGGTCAGACAGAGCATATCTTGGTTGCAAAATTATGGATATTTGTATTTCCCTGGGAGAAAGGTTGGCGTCGATGCTTCTCATAAAGTGAATCCTACCATGACCAGACCCTCTCACTTTCTGAGCCAAGAAAACGTCTATCTCCTTCACACCCTCTGCCTCTCCAGAGCTGCCCTGAACCATATATAAACCAGACTCACAAATGCCACCCTCTAATAAACAACCATTTTCTCTATTTTCTAAAAAGGCATGCAGTGAGAGACTACTGTAGCTAATTTCACAGTGCAAATATTAGAGTGGGGAGAATAAACACATTGGCTATGCAAAAATAGGATTCAGTTCACTGTTTTAACACCTCCTCACTTGGCCATGCTTTTCTCCTAATATTGCCACTTCATGTGAGTAAATGAGTATTCCCATGCCTAATGAATCATTGTCAACTATTGCCAGCAACCAGCATACCACCCTGCATCCAGTTGCTGGCAGGTCTGTGGACCATGAGAAGCATTTCCAAAGGCCCAGGGCAGGGCTCAGGGACGTTGCCCTGTGTATGCTGCCTTCTTTTAGACAGGAAGTTAACATTTCTGTCCTGACTTCCTGCGGTCACCACAGATCCCTTGGCACTTATCATAAGAACGGGGTGTTAACCCCGTTGTCCTGGCAACATTTCTATTCTGACCACTTAATCATTCCCTGCTTCCATCCTCCATCTTCCACCTGGTAATTGTTCCCCAGCTCATCGCGGTGCATGAGAACGTGTTGTTGTTCAACTTAGCTGGAAATAAATGGATTAAATACAAATGAAAGAATTTCTCATATTTGGATATTTAAGGATTTTCCTTGATTCATCCATTGTCCAAGCATTAGAATGATCATTTACTGATGACGAACCTGCGCTTTCCCAGCTAGTAGATGTATTTGTTTTCAAAGTACTGCGATGATTTGTGTTTCGAATACAAAGTGGCATAAGTCGTGTCTAAACATATATATGTATTGGATAAAGGGGTGGAAAAACCTAGACGCACTGATTTGAAACTCCCGATGACCTCTGAAGTCCGGTCAGTGATGGGTTCCTGCCTACTTCTCTGCCCACCACAGCTTTATTATTATTACAATGCAGTATAGATGCTTGCCTTGAGACCCACTGGCATTACTCAGCTGCCTAACAGCACTTGGCACCAGGGACTGGCTGTCCTGCTTTATATTCTTTCAATGTGACGCCTAAATAGCAGAGCAATCCCATGATGCTTTGCACTTGACAGATTTTAATAAATCTAATATGGCCTGCGCGCTAAGTGTTATTGCTTGTAATATGGTGTATAACTATCCCTGGGTTATATAGAAACAATAGCCATAATGATAACACAGAAACCTTGCGCCTGAACGGCATCAGTGGAACATTCGTGCTTCGTTACGCGGTTGTATACAACTCATCGGAAACTATACAATTACTGTCATCCCCCTTTCAGAAAAGGAAAGAAAAAAATGTGAACTGAGACATTCAGGTTTAACAACATCCCCTAATATGTCAGGAAAATGTCAGACAATTATTTTAAAAAGGGAAACTGCTATTTGTGGTTGCCTTACCATCTGCCCGATAACAGCTTATGCACATTAAGAGAAATAGTGAATTAGGTTTTTTATTATACGTTCAATCATGTGAAAAGATGTATTGAGGTGTATGTGCCATAAGCATTGCCTACTCTCTACTTAATCTCCAGAGGGCAGACAGAAAGCAGATACAACTCTTAAAGAATTGTATCCTTTGGCGTTAAATATTAACAATAGTATCAATCAGGACACCAAAGGCCAATGGCTAATTGATTTAAACTTCCAACATTTCTTTTCCACAAGATACAGAGGCAACTCACTATATAACTAGGACAAACAAATATTACCCAGAATAAAATACCAAAATTATACAACCTGCTAGATTATAATGAAAGATCCATATGCGTTTTATATTCTACATAGAAATAATGTTGGAGGGCAGTATTTGAATAGATGCAAAGCAGGCAGTATTTTCTGTATTGATTCCATTGCGATTTTTACATTCTGGGGAATTTATCCGTAAAAGTGCCGTTTATGTGTCCCTTAGGCGCAGATATTACTAAATTGTTGACATGCACATTACAGATTGAATGACTACTCAAGATGATTCCAGAATCATTCACATAAACGGTGCTCTAAGAGAGCAATCATGTTCAGTTTGGTCGAGTTAAGTTTTTTTAATAATCTAATACTTTTTCAAAAAGATACATAGGCATGCAATTATGTTTCTTTTAGGTTACATAATGATGCTATAGATGCTGGTACTCATTTCCAGTGTAAAGGCATGTCCAAGGCATTATTTATCAATGATTAAATCCCATTCTTACATCTGACATCCATCCTACTGAGAAGCTCATTAGTGAAATATAATGTCAACAGTAAATACTCGTTTTTATTTGTCCACAGAATGCATTAGAGCAGTCTAGATCCAGTTAATTCCATGAAACGTAGAAGTAAATCTCACAGAATTTGGTCATTGGTGCGATTCCACACAGACTCTGCCCAAGGGAGATTGAGTTCAAGTAAATGTGCGTTAAGTGTCCTTTAGAATATTGCCAGAAACTGACATCCACTGACACGACAGACAATCTATCATTTAAGCCACAAAACATTGTGACAAATGGCAAGAGACAGCATCATCTCAATGTCTAAAGGAATACATGTAAACACTGAACATTGTTCAAAGACAAAACAACCTACTAGTCCTGATGAGGTGATACATTACAGGGAGAAACATATAGAATCAACCCAATTAATGTAAATATACAACCTGCCAAAAAGAAATGTACAGTTGGATGTGCCAGCAAATCGCACAAAGCAATCTTATTCCTCCTAGAATTCCACTGCACGGCAAAGATATCCGTCTGTGAACTGCACATGCCCAGTCTTGTTTGTTTTGGTGCTTTCCATAAAAAAATGCCCATTAGGGACAAAAAGTGTCAGAGAGCTCATTATTCATTGAATTGCCTAAGAGACACTGCTAAAATATATATATATATATATATATATATATATATATATATATATAAAAAAAATACCCAGAGCAAATCAACCTGGATTACACTCTGGAGACCGCTTGTCCTACGAGATTACAAAATGTTTGGAATTATACAGAGACTCATTAAACTGAGGACAACGGTAGCTGAGCTGCTGGAATTCATTATAATTATGCCTCTGTCATGGTTATGTAGTGTTACTTTAAACCTGCGAGCTCACACCATTCTGCAGAGGGTAAACATCGTTGTCCTCTCCTTGCCCTCTTTATGCTTGACGCATAATTGTCCATGAACCAAAGGTAATTTGCCCGGCAGTTACTGTGAATACATTCACAATTCGCAGCTTCAACGTTTTGTACAAAAGTGCCGCGAGACAATGCGCCTGCAGTCGGTAGCCTTGCAGAGCCATTCATTTAGCATCAAGTGTCTACCCTCTGCTCTTCCCAGACATGAAAAGGTATAGCCTGGCCTTCACAGTACAATGTACAACTACAGTGGGTTGGCTCTCTTGCATCAGCTCTCATCCTCTTCAATGCCCTCTCAACACTGACGGGGGAAAGGACAAGCCAGCCCTTCTTGTCTCAACCATCTCTCTCAGCCAAAAACGCAGGGGGGGAAAAAAAAAATTAAACCTTGAACTTCACTCTATACTTGTAAAAGAATGGGAAAAGAAGAAAGTCTCACTACACCACCATCTTCAGCCCTCAGACGACAGACAAAATGGCATTGAGGATAACGTTGGCGTCGGCTTTATTATTTCTTTGGCACTAATGAGAACATCTGTGTGATACCCGCAAGTGTTAGCAACTGTCTCCCAGCCAAGGTGTGCACAAGCAGCTATTGTTGCACAACTGCCAGTTTATACCAGCACAGACGTTGCATCGGCGTGGCACTAAAATAACTCTTCTGCCCGAAGGGGAATGAATAATTTCTCACAGAAAATGTAATTTCAATCTCTAGAATTTAACTGGTCTCTGAAGTTCCCAGACTGTGTCATCTTTTATTAGGATGGAATTTAATCTTATAGAAACTTCTGAGGTGATTGACATATTGCATTGATTTAGTAGCAAGGGGGTAAAGGTGTTGTGAATGATCTGTAGGTCAAAGGTTCACAGTATGTGAGGCTTACTCTACTGTAGTACCCTTGAGAAATGTGTTTAACCTTAATTGCTTCAGTTAATGTCATGCTGTCCTAGATAAGGGTGTCTGAACGGGGGAAATATTGTAAGACCAAATGGAACAATGCTACCACCTGTTGGTCATTTCTATATTTTCCATTTCCATATAATCACAATCTGAGTTAACATTTGATTTGGCATTTTTATCACATCGTTCACTGCAGCATGAGAATAAGTAGGCAAAAGACAAACATGAATTTTTCAAACCATTAAATAATTTATTGGTGACAGGGTGTAATGTCTACATTTTACATATATCCAAATTAATATTGACTATATTTGGCTTACAGAGGAACTGCCCCTGAAGACTAAAAACTGGGAAAGGAGCGGAACTCAATAAATGGAGCCAACTGGAAAAATCTTCAACCAGAAACTGTGGCCAAGTGAAAACATCAATACGTCTCAGCTTCAGAGCAGAAGTTCCATCTCCAACACCAGGTTTTCAGCACGGCGGTGGACACTTTATTACCGGCGGTCGTTCACGTCACGCTCAAACCTAAAGCGACAGCACGACTGGAGACCAAATTCTCCAGGGGAATCTGAAAGAATTCTGAGGTACTGTACATATACAGTCAAGGTATATGTGGGTTAACATCTCTCCAATGTTACCCCCCATTAATATGAATCACTAGTCTCAGTTTCAGGATAAAGATGGAATAGTGGCCATGTCTATTTCTCCTGGTTCCCGTTACCTCCACCTGACCAGTTAACAGAGATGTAGTAGGGTTTCAGCTCCTCTTCGGAGACCAAATCGGGAGCCTGACACATCAGGTCACGGCCCTTGAATGATTTGGGGAAGGCAATCACGTCCCTGATGCTAGGGGCTCCAACAATAATGGACACCAGGCGATCCAGACCTAGAAAAATGGATTGTAGTCAGGGTTAGGGTTGCAGGGACTTTGTAACATTCCCCAAATTCCCTGAAAACCTGTTTGAAAGATTCCGGGAATTGGGAGGGAATAAACAGGAAATCTCAAATGGGATTTCTGGACAACCTGGTGATCTTGGGAAACTTACAGGATTCTTGGACCCCAATAACAGGAAAGAAATTCTGAATCCTATATAAGGCATCACAACTGCCTGGTATACTAAGTGCAACTTTGACAATAAACTGAATATTATCAACATTAGCAATAATGACCACTTACCATGGACATTTTGCTGATATTAATCACTGTGATAAGTTAGTCGTACGAAACAAATGTGTGTTTGAAATTAAATAACTAGCCGGGTTGGGTAATTGTGAAGAGGACAACAGATAGCTCAAACTAACACACTACAGACATTAATCTGATGGGTAATAACTACCTAAAAACCATGGTCCACACTCATATTAAATGTATCGATACACAGGTTTTACCGTTATCGCGTAAAGGCAATTTATCAGAATATAAATGCTTGTCCATGTCACCCAGCTCTCCTGCCAAGTCTGCCACTAAGCATTGGTCAAAACAAACCGGGAAACAACAGAGCATGAGAAACACAAAGCCGGGGCTGTCAGTCAAGATGGTCATTAAGGCCGACATACCCAAGGCGATGCCACCGTGAGGAGGAGCCCCAGAGTCCAGCGCTTCCAGCAGATGAGAGAGGAGTGCTGGATCCTCCTGAACGACAACACATTGGTCAGGAGGTTAACTCTAAACGCACAACGTCTAGCATACTCTGTCCACCTTGGACCTGGAACAATAGTGAAGATTTTGTTTTTTTTATCCTTCCATTACCAATGATGATACACGCTACTAACGAGCTTTCTGAAAGTTAGTAGAACTTACGGCACGAAAAAGTGCAGATAAGGAGGGAGCAACTGTGTTAGCCCCGTGATTACAGATCCTAATCAGTTGTTTGTTTTGAGAGACAATAATTGCAGTACTAATTGTAACTGCTCTTGCATATCCTCCACAGCCTGATAGAAATGACTATGTGTTTGGGAAATCAGCATTCTGTTGCTCTTCCTTATCCAGTCCAGGTTCATTACCTTGAGAATTGTCTCTAGGACATGTAGCTGCTCAGAGGCCTTGTGAATACGAATGGATCCTCCCCCAACTTCGCACCCGTTCAGGACCAGGTCATAATGCTGCCCACGTACCTGCCATATTGACACAGAAAGGAGCAATGAATGAGAAGGTCTCTGCACAGGAAGTTAGCGCCACAGGACACTCTCAGTTTATTTACACAGATAAGAGTGATTTGATGCATATTTAATCGAAATGAATGCATTTGATTATGATGAATAATACCACTCTACAATTTTCTCTGAACTTCCTGTTTGGACTTCATTCTGGGTGGAAAACCCACAGTGAGTCAGAAGTCTTTCTTTAAAAGTTTTCTATTTGTATCAAACAGAAAGCAAGGGCACAGAAACAAGCTAATGAGAGCTTCTGTTTCTCTATAAATATGTGACCCCCAGAGACAGTTCCACTCCAAATGCAAGTGACCCTAACCTTGAGAGGTTGGGAGTAGAGGAGATGGTTATCCTCCGGGTGAGGCGCTGTGAAAGGATGGTGGGCTGACTCAAGCTGACCGGGGTCCTCTTCTTTTGGCAGGAACAGTGGGAAGTCCACCACCCACAGGAAGTGAAATGCTGCAGGATTCCGAACAGCCACACCGGAACCTTCCAGAAGTTCAGCACACTGAAGCCTCAACTTACCCAACAAAGGACGCTGTGGGAGGAAGTCACAGAAATCCACAGATTAAGAGTGAAAAACAGAGGCAAACAAAAGTAAAGTAAAGCTTGTTCTGTGTTTCTTTTCAAACGGCTCTGGCCTTCGGCTGCTTGGTCACAAAAGCGTCTTTGACGCCTGAGGGTGAATTTGAACCCTTTCTTCTGATGTGACAGTTGGTTTCAATTCCTTCCACATAATTTAGACGGATGTAAACAGTTGATCCACAGCTATATCAAACATATTTTTTTTTGATTTCGACCGTCATTTTTCAGGGGGGTGCATCATCTGTGCCAGACCCGATGAAGCATTTATGAAAAATAAAAACAATAACTCAAACCTTGATGTGCCTTTGAAAAACACAGTGCGACTGATTTCAGTCAATATCAAAGCGAACAACCTCAAAGAACGTTAATTTCCACATCACTCGCTTTGACCACAGAGGCTAACTTGGAGACTTTGTTCGATCGTGGTTAACATTAGTGGGAAGTCTTATGTTCCAAAATGCACCTTGTTCCCTACACGGCACACTCATTTAGACTGCTTATGGGCCCTGGACAAAAGTAGGGCACTAGATAAGCTATGAGCTGCCATTGGGACGGAGCCAGGGCGAAACAAATCAGGGTGTATAACTCACCACACATTCCCGCATCCCAGCAGAGATGAGCAGCAGGTCCCCAGGTCCGGCATGAGCCATCTGGAGCAGCTGCTGTTTGGCTGAGGAAGGCATGAGTCTGCTCAGAGGAGACTTCAGTGCACCATCTGCCTTCACCAACGCTACACTCACTTCCTAGGGAAGAAATACACACCACAACAGCAGAAAAAAAATAACACCGGGCTGCTTTGGTATTCCTGTGAAGCAGCTAGCCTCCAGGCATGGCGCCGACAGCCTTGAATACCTAGGAGTCATCAGGTTTTCATATCTCTCTAAACATAAATTACTAAACCCGATGAGGCATTAGTCATAATGGAGTAACATACGAATGGTGCAGTTACAGAACATCTAACTTTGTTGTATAAGGTGGTCCTAGAAGATGTATAGGAACGCACAACTCAAGCATTGGTTTACGTTTGCCTCGCGGGCAAGTATGCTATGTGCTTTGTTCAACATTTTTATTCACAATCATCTTGGCTTATTGATCTCATTGCAGATTCATATTTCATGACGACTGTCTGTTCTCTTCAGTGGACTGAAAAAGCCACTGGGGTTTTTAATGCATGAGGGAAACACACCTGGCCAAACTGGGTCTTGGCAATTTGTTTTAGGGATTCCTGATCCTTGCCCTTCAAATGTTTCTGTAGCGAAATGAAGAACCCAGATGTTAAAATATATCACCATAAAAAGCTTAAAAGGTTTTCATTTTAAAAATAAAATAACATGTTGTAATATATCATCATAACAAGCTTAGACTAGATTTTACATACAAATCTTAACCAAAGTAATAAGAGCCTACTAGAATAACATCTCAAATGAATTATCTTAAATAAAGAATGTTGTTTAACAGTACTCACCGCCCCATCTGGCACACATATTGCCTGAATGCAGCCTCCTGGTTGGTTGAGGGCCTCTTTCAGGAACTCGATTTCTGTGTCATGAAATGTTTCACTGATATCCATGAGCTATACAAGTAGGGAACTCACTTTTAGAATTTTTATTTCAAACATGAAGCCGGACCTTCTTCCCTCACTATCACATTAAAGCATTTAAAAATGCTTCCTAACAGGTAAAATCCAATTGAAGCATTTGGTGCAAACCCTCATGGCGAATCGGGTGTCTGGCTTGTCGACGCCGTAGTCATTCATTGCTTCTTCATATGTCATGCAGGGGAATGGTATGGAGATCTGACCTTTTTCCACAGGCCAGGAGTAATGGAGCAAACCCTCAATAAGCCTTTGGATTCCAGATTGATCCACAAAGGACATCTCAATGTCCACCTAGGGAGGATAGACAGAAGCATTGTACAGGCAAATTTGAACTTGAATTGGGTGTGGAGTGTGTGGGTGTCAGGCAGGCCTAAGTGAGTTGTGAGTCTAGCAATATACTGGCTCTGTCTCAGTGGCCGTGTGCAGCTTCAGGGTGTAGAGAAAAAAGTGTTAATCAGATTTTTAAGGGGAATTAACTTTTATGTCCGTCTTAATATAGGAAAGTAAGACATCCGTGTGTGTGTGTGTGTGTGTGTGTGTTGCCAGCAAGAACTTTCAACAGAGCGAGCTGTGTGGGTGTCAAGCTGGGAACCCAATTAAAGCCATTTGACACTCATCTGCATCTGCCAAAGTTTTTATCCGCCCTCAGAAACAGTTGATCAAGTCTCTTCTAAGAGTTAATCTCCCATTACCTGGGTGAATTCTGGCTGTCTGTCTGGTTTGGAACCTTCATCTCGGTAGCACCGGGCCAGTTGAAAGTACCTGCAAGATAAAACATTTACATCAGAGACTTCCCATTTGAATGTCGATGTTCATGTAAAAGAAACGCTCAAAACCACTTTGAACTAAGCAAGCACATCAAAAGGCAGCGTAACACCTGCGCACAGACTTTTTTTTTTAAATTTTGTTCTCCCTTCCCACCACACACATTTGCCGTTAGTGTAAATGGAAATCCTATTCCCTACAGAGGTTGCTGCATTATGGACCAATGGACACACAGCATCAACTGTAACAATGCCATTGGTGATTCAGAACGACGGATCCATGTTTTTTTTACCTGTCAATGCCAGCCACCATGAGAAGCTGTTTAAACTGCTGAGGACTCTGAGGCAGGGAGTAAAACCGTCCGGGTTCTCGTGAGGGCACCACAAACTCCTTGGCACCCTAGAAAGTAGAGAAACATAAGTGGAAAGAATTGGCTATTCACTATGAATCATTTCAAAGATTATTTACTACTCTATAACACATGCAATTCATGCACAGTTGTGTTTGCAAAAATTTTAAGATTTTCTATAATAAGTACGTTGGAGACAACCTACACCTGGAGTCCTCTTGAATAAGGTGGGAGTTTCAACATCCACAAACCCTAGAATGGAGACAAAACAGTAATGAATGCAAATGCACTAAAAATACATTTGGATACAAACTGAAGTGGTAATTCTCAGACATTTACCATGAACATTGCACAGGTACTCTCTCATCTTCATCACTAGCTGGGACCTCAGCCTGAGATTGTACTGCATTTGTGAAGAACGAAGGTCCAGGTATCGATATTGCATCCGAAGGGATTCAGATTTCTGTAAACAAACAAACAGTAAAGATCATCAGTAGTGAAAAAGCATTGCATACAATAAAATTGTTCTTTGTGCATTATTTTTTGTAGGTGTAAACAATGTCAATGTTTTGATCTTATACTCACTTTCACAAAATCTTTGATTTCAAAAGGCAGCTTACGGCAGACATTGAGAATCTCCACACATTCAACAAGAACTTCAATCTCTCCTGTCGGCATCCCCTAAATTTAAAAAAAAAAGTTAGGTTGAAAAATATAAAGGGTAAGTAAATGATAAATGGAAGAATAAAATAAATTATGTTTTAATTTACTTTGTTGGCTTATAGTAGGCAAAGGAAATTATTAAATACTTTCTTATATTTAGCTATCGTTTTAAATAATTTACTCATCAAATAACCATTTACAGACATTTGTCATTCCTGGGATTCCATACATTCACATTAAAACTGATTGCAATTTGTCTTTTTCGCACACCTTGTTCTCTTGTCCATTTGGTCGACGTCTGACTGCACCTTTCACCATGATCACAGATTCAAGTGGTAAGTCAAACAAGGCTTTTTTCAAATTCATTTGGGCCTACACAGAGACAAAAATGACAGAATTATATAGTTGATTTATAAACAATATTAAAATATACAGTGTGATCCAATCTTGATCCATCATGATAAAGGTTAGCAAAGAAAATCTAATATTGAGCTATACTGGAAGCTGAAAAAAGAGGACATTATCTTACACTTTATTGCTTATAGAAAGAGTTCACATTTTGTTCAATATTTTAAGTGTCGATAATTTTTCACCCATTCATAAATTACAAAACATACAAAATACAGTAAGATTTAAAACATTTGTACTAATAAAACGGATGAGTCTTACCTCATCTTGGGGAATAATAATTTGTGCCATGCCGCTATAATCTCTCAGGATAATAAATAAGTCCTGTCTGATGGGAGTAAAATAATATGTTAATAATCAGAATCAGTGTTGATGATGATGTAGGGTTCTTCATTATAAACTCCTTGACGAACCTCCGGTATTGAACCCAGCCACAGAGTGTGACTTCCTCTCCTACATGGTCAGGCCGTAGCTCCCCACAAGTGTGACTACGGAGAGACAAGCTGCTAGAACCTGGTGACACCAAGTGAATGTTTTATCTTAGCTCTGCATAAAGCATTTACATTATCTTTTGAGCACTGTTTTTCACAGCTGGTCCTGGAAACCCACATGGTGCTATCTTTCCTTCCAGCCAAGCTGTAACAAACCTAACTTGGCATCATGAGAACTGTAGCTGATTACTTGGCATTTATGCTGGGCTGGTCTGTGAATGATCATGATCATGGATCCATACAGTGGTCACCAGACACAGACACGAAGAATGGACGAAAACAAAGCCTGTGGATCTCCAAGACCAGAACTGATGACCAGACATTATGAAAACTAGTAATATAGGATACCTTTAGTGCACGTTGAGTGCTTGTTGACATTGAACGAACACCTCTTTTCAGAAATGCCGGGTTTGACCAGATGTTCTTGTTTTACAATCGGAATTGTTGTCCCTCGCCATCGTGAATATGTCCTGGTCTCCAGTCTACCCATGATATACAGCCTCTGCGCCAATAGTCTACCTTTATTGGCCATTTCAAATTACGTGCTAGCTAACGAAACAGGTACCTTAACTATAATCTAGTGTAACCTTGTAAAGACCGGTAAAGACCCGTGTTGTACATGAACGCTAGCAATACTAAGGTAGCTACATAAACATGGTTTATGCCCGATCCATGCAACTGGCAACGTTGATGTACAAAACGAAACTTTAGTAGTACAACGTAGGTATGATAAAGTGCTTTTAATAACTAAAACTCTGCGATCGTCTTCTACATTCCACGCATCTTCCGCGTTCAGTCCGAAGTAAGGCAACACTGACAAGTTAAAAATAATGTGGATATGCTTGGCATCGACTCTTTATTCGTATATAGCGTAGTGTCCATCACTTCTACGTAGAGATCAGTGACTGTGCACACAACGCTGGGGGCACAAAGACTAAAGTAGTCAATCCACGATTGACGATATTTGTAAATTGACTTTGTAGATATAATAGTATTCATAGTATTATGAGCACCCTTGGAATTTATTTTTTAAAATGTAATTACATTTGTAGATGTAGGTTGATGACTTCCATGATGCGGAATAATCGGTAATATCGTAGCTAATGCGGAGTGATGCCGTAATTGACTACTTTTCCTTGTCAACATCCCGGTTGCATCATGGGAAAGCGCGATGTTCAAATCCACTTCCGGATTGCTTTAGTTTTTAAGTCATGGCGGAAAGGAATAGGTATGTAACTAGTGCTGTTTCTAGCCTATTATTGATTTATAACCCTATAGTGAATGCTATCGATGCAATGATTATGAAAAGATAAGTAACGGAGATATCAGACGGAGAAATCAAAACAGCGACTGCTTAACAAAAACCTGCTAACTAACCCGTTAGAATTAGCAACCCTTTTGTTTACTGATAGTACTAGCTACATGATTCTTTTGTGTGACACAATATTTTCCAGTTCTCATCTCTTTATCCTCATGCCTATTCATAATTTCAAGTTGATTTTGTCTTCTCGCAAATAAACTACTTAACCTAACATGCTAAGTTGTACTTTACAGCACTCTGAAGACCCCACTCAACAAAGTCCTAGCACAACGAAGGAGCAAGCGTCGATACAGTCGACGAAGTTGTGGTGAAGGTACTTATCTGGGATACACATCAGGCCGTCAGACCGTTCTAAAAATACCAACAAGCAGAAAAAAACCCAAGTCACGTGATATCACAGTAAGTATCTCATACAAATAACTGATTGTGGGTGGTTGACATGACATGGCCTTTTTGTGGTTCCGAACGTCAAACACAAATAAATTCAATTTAAATTTGCCAGAAAACGTTTTTATATTGTTCAGAACAAGCTGCTTTATGTGAACATACTGCACATTCATGCAATTGATCACTTCCTTTTTTTTAATTCAACCAAAAATGAAAAAGCTCATATGGTGTGACTGTCCCAAGCACGCTTCACAAAGTTTAAACTTGAATAAAACCCAGACGAGCGAGCGAGAGAATGTACAGAATGATAACACAGAAGTCAGATATTTTCAAAGTCCTGGCATTATATTTTGAGTCAGCTCTGATCGAAAAGATTTTGTCCCAGAAATGGATATCATATGGTGTTACACAATATTGTGATATTTAAACGGACAATTGTTTGTCCGTTTAAATATTCTTTTAACAATACTCTGTAAGCGTTTGGGAACTGAGGAGACCAATTGCTGTAGTTTTGAAAGTGAAATGTATCCCCATCCTTGATTTATAGGATTGCAGCTGCTCAACAGTTCGGGGTCTCCTTTGCTGTGTTTGTCATTTCATAATGCGCCAATAGTTTTCAATAAGGGACAGGTCTGGACTGCAGGCAGGCCAGTTTAGCACCCGGACTCCGTGTGGGGAGCCCTACTGCAGACATCTTATGGGGTGCCATTAGGGAGGTGGGGAAGGGGTTTGCGGTTACCCCAATGAGGGGGAAGGAGTTGCCGTCATTGCGATTGCCACATTTTGAGACATTTCTGTGGAGTAAAGTGTGTCAGCCCTCAGGTGCCCCCTAACGGCCTGGGGCTCCAAGCAGCGGCCTGCCTTACCTGTTCTCAAGCTACGCGTCTGGTTCTGAGATTTAGATCTCTGGATCTAAATCTACAATGTGCGTGTAGTCTGCAGCGTAATAAGCATGTTTGGAAAATTATAGGAAAATTACCGGGATGCAAAAGTCAAGGTATGGCAATGTGACATGACGTCAAGGACCTACTATGCTATTGAAAACTGTTTGAACAGACATAGCTCTGTTTCATATACACAATGCCTAATACATGTAATGCGCAACTTGGAGAGCTGTGAAAACGCCTTTCATTGTATCTATTTTGGCGCATTTTTCGGCATCACAGACAGAGAGCAGAGGCCTAATCATCATTAGTCATTTGTTTAAACTTAACAGAAAATAAAGAAATGCCTTGGATTTAATGCTTATTTCTAGTAGGTAATCAAGGGGTGTTCAAAACAGCAAAACAGAAGTGACATTTGGCACAAAATAGGCACATTTGTTGTAGTTTCAAAGTACTAAGGCCTGACCTTAGTATTGAAGGCTGATATTAGTCTTCAATAACATGTTTGAAAACATTTGTTACTGGAAAAAAACACCTACAACCAAGGACATAATTTGTACAGGTTGTTGGGCACTTATCTAAAGCAGCTGGGCAAAATGCTTCCATAACCAATTAGACACAGTTGAAAATCATAGAGGAAAGAACAAGTTCACTCACTGACATTCATTTTCACTGATGGGTTTGTTATGAATCAGCCATCTATTTTCTTCTCATAAATAAATAAGCCTGAATGAGTGCATATTGTGCATACAGTAGAATGTAATAATATGCATAAAATTACCATACAATTCACAAGCAGCTGCCCTACCTTGCCATACCCAATTGAGGCCTATTAATATTAATCATCTGTCATAGGGCGCTACCAAAATTAATTTGTTGAAGAATTAAATTTGAAAACCCTGTAACGCCAATTGTATCATATTTGCTACATCAGTTTCTGAAACCTCTATGTTGTCAAGCAATCATCTGTGAAAAAGTTTGCTGCTGGAAATGGTTTTAAAAATGTAAACTCATGTATTAGCTGCACCCATGTATTAACTGCTGTGGTTGAAAATGTTTTCAAAATCTGTGTATAAGCTGTGGTTTATAAACGTAAAATTACGGTATTTTCTTCATATTTACATCCATCTATCTTTTTGCTGTCTAGAATCAGGTTGACCCAGACCAAGTGGCACTTCTGGTCAAGAAAGAATGGCAGCTGTCATATGTCACACCTTTGTATCAGTTCCGATATACCATGTTGAAATCCTACTCGAAAGAACTATCAGCTTTCATTGTATCGGAGAAGCAACAGGGCCTGACGATTGAAACTTGCCAAGAGCTGCGCTTCAAGGTCAATATCTCTGTAGTCCTTGGGTTGGCAGAAACGAATCAAGATGCCGAGACGATTTACATTCAAGTAAGATGTTTTCCTCTAATTGTTTAAAGTACATATTACTTTAAAACTGACTTTGGTGTTCATTGTTATGCTGTTCTCATCATCACAGATTCTCTCCAAACAAGTGTTTGCTGCAAAAGATGAAGCCCAAGAAGTTGTTTGGAGTGGCTTGCTGACCTGCATTAACGGTGACGTGGACTATCTCCGATCACTACCGCCTGAATTTGTCAGTCTGCCTTTGCTTTGCACTAATGGACCAGAGTCCCTCTCAGCATTAGTAAAATCCTGGCTTAAAAAGACATTTGACTGTTGCTTTGGCCCTATCTGCATCACGTCAACCAACCTCCAGTGGCTCGCAGCCCTTTGGACTGGGTGCCACCCCACCAAGAACATTCAGTACCTGAAACTGGCCTGGACCATTCCTACACAACCTCCTATGGATGTGACATACAAGGTCAACCCCCAAGACATCTGGAAGCTTTGGGACAGCGCGCGCCTTGATGACGGCGCAGAGGACAGCATCAACATCGAGGAGGTCAACGGTTTCATCAGAGGGCTCCAGAACCATTTTTTCAGGCACTTCAGGCTAGACCTTTCCGCCGGATCTCTGATGAGGGTCTCCACCGCCCTGGGTTCAGCACACCACAGTGGAAAAATTAAGGTAGATACACATCTGGTATTACACATCTTAATGTTGTGGCTAACAAGTGACTAGCAGTCACACTGCAGGGGTTTTCCTGGCTCAAAATTTAGAAGTGGTACGCCCAACCCCGCTACCTCGTAATCCACCAGAGACCCTCTGTGATATACTTTACATAATATCTGGCTACACCCTTGAAAAAGACTACTATTATAGATTTAACTCCGCCCTGTTGTCCTGTCCACCTGAGCAGCTAATGCACACTACAATGTCCTCCCTAATAGCAACCAAAATATACAAGCAATTTATCTATCCTCTGCTTATTAACATGTTACATATTTGATCTTGTTTCTTAACATATACAGGGTTTTTTTTACCCTTGTGTTTTTCTCATTCTCCTCTGTCCAGGACTAGTAGACATTTTATTGGATTTAAGTGTATCCAGCCTACAGCTTCTGCTTGGCTGTTTTCCTAAGCCCCCAAACACATTGACTGCACAATGCTTCTAGCATACAGAGCGTATCATTCCCTCTTCATTATGTCTGAGCCACCAGAAAACATTTAGCCATTCAGCGTCAAAACCATGTACATTAGAAGATCTGGGAATCACAAAATATTAAATAACTCAAGCGTTATAATTAATTACAGTCAATATTATTGTCTATTTTCATTTTTATACTATATTCTTGTTAATTTGACTTGCGTTAAAAACACATCAGAGCTGTATATATTACAACCTTGTCGCTTTGCTTTTTCTCCATCCTTGCCTTGAGGCCACATTTATCTCCCTCGACTTCCTTCAGCTGTACTTGGCTCTGTTGCTTGCACTGATCCAGTGTCTTCATGTTCTTATATTTATATTGTTAGTGACTTAAATTTTAATTGTATAGTTTTACACTGTATAATACAAATATAATGCCATTGGGGACAGTAGCCTAAATACCCTAATCTAGTCGTCTTTTCACCAGTCATCTTTGTCTGTCTCGCGAATTCAATTGAAAAAAAATCTGTGATTCTACTAGATGCAGTGCTTGACTTAAGCAAACAGCATTTCGGTTCCTTTTTTAGGCAAATGAGCAAGCCTTATAGGAACAAGCCTTATTAACACATACATTTTGATGAACATTGTCTGTGCGATTTGGCAGTTCCTGCACTTATTTTAGCCAAAGTCAAGCGCTGACTAGAAGTAATCTCAAATTTTAAAAAATATGATGCGGATTGGATTGAGTTTTACTGAAATATTTTGACATGCTTGGGTGTAAAAAAAAAAAAACTAGAACCCACTTGTTTTTCTGATGTTACTCATCCCCGCAACATCGGGACCGGTGTGGTCGGGGTTTCCAGATTTCTTTGACTGTAAACCACAAAATCACCCAAGGACTCCACAAAAAGCTGCCTAAATGCTATTTTTTCTATACAACCCTATCTGTAAATCGACCTGCCAAACCCCATTTTTGCCCGCTAACTGTCATAAAAAAATAGCGCAATTGTGCGGGAACCCACCCCATCTGGCAACACTGGGTCTGGCCCGTTATGCACGGTTGTGCTATATAAATAAATAAAGCTGACAAGGTTGCCAGATTATTGACACTAAACCGCAAACCCTGCACTCCAACAAAAAAAATTCTCAAATGTTATTTAAATCCAGCCATCCAGGACCCTTATAAATAGCCCAGCTGCAGCAGAAACCTACCCATCTGGCAACACTGCCAATAACGGTTTCCTCCTACGGTCACATTCGCTGCAGTATTTCGCTGGTATTTAACGAATGAGCGCAAATTGTTTTTCCATGCCGACACAGAGGGGGTGTGAGGTTTTGGGAAAGCAGTCGCCTTTGAGTTTTATATGCAGGAAAATCCACTGCTGAGTTTCAAATATGTTCGCATGCACGTCGTGAAGGAGAGACATTTTACAGCATGTGAACAGCTTACCAATAATCCCCTTTGGAGCTGGCATTGTGTGACCTCTATCTTTCCATCTTCAGATCACCAGCGCTGACTACATGACCACTGTCCTCCAGCTGTTGACAGAATGCGCACTCTTGAAGATGCCCATCTAAGTGGTCGGACATCAAATTAGTATTGTTTGTAATATACCTGTATATACCAAAATATATATTACTGTCAGTATAAAATGTAAACTGATTGGCTCTTTTATGCTAGTGAGTATGCATGTATTTTAAATAGGTTTTAATAAGCTTGTACCCAGTAGTTGGGGTCTTTGTGTGTAGATATTCACTACAAAGGTGATAATGTCATTTATTGTACCACTGCTTAAACCTGCAAAAAAAACGGTGTCATTTGGGTGATAGTTGATTATGACTGAGGGGAACAGACCATGTGAAAGCTTTTCCCCTACTTCAAATACAGATTGTTTTTACATGCTTGTTTTTTTAGCTTAAGTTTGAAATAAACATCTTTATTAACAGCATGGGCTATTGTTGGTACACTGACAAATCAACAGCTAAAATGCCATGTTTTCTGAAGGCTTACAGCTCATTCAGAGAAGTCTGAACAGAAGTAGTAAAACATCCCTCATCTTACCTTCTATAAGTATGTCCTCACAAACGGAAACATTCAGGATTTTACCTACTGCTGAATGATGTGTATGGGCTAATATCTGCTTGTGAGCTCCAGCAGAATCTAACACATTGATCTACATATCCATCAGTCATATTTCACAAGAATGCATGACTGCATTTTTTTTCTCCATCGCAGTGATGAAGGGTTACATGAGATTCATCAGGATTTACAGAAGCCATTAAGAAAAAAGCCTGGTCTTTTTTCAATTAAGCCAATCACTGACTATACGTGCATTTTCCATGCTCAACAATGCAGAGGTTTAAATGCATAGTTCATCAACCGTTTTATTCTTTCCTGTGTCTTAGATGAACTGCAATGGAACTCATTTCTCAAACTAATAGATTTAAAGTGCAAGACTGCCTCAGTAATGTGTTCAATGTAAAAAGCATTGATGTGTCAAAGAATTGCTCTTAAAATCATATCCACGGTTAGAAAGCCTTAAATGGGTAACAACAATCCAGTATGAAACATTTGCTATATAATATGTTAGCACCACAGTACCAACATCTCTGGGGGGAAAGATACTGAAAATAATCACAGTGCATTCAATTTCATGGAGATCCACACACCTGCTTAACAACTTCAACTATTCACGACTAGGACCAAAGAAAAGCAGGGGACCTACATCCTGCATCTTCAGTTGTGTGTCAGTCCTCTTTAAAAGATCCTTCAGGCCCCATTCAACAGGTCAATGGAAACTGAAACGTTGGTATAGCATAGCCAGTCCAACAGCCAAAGTCAGGATTGAATCCTAAAGTGCAGCTGCAGAATTCCATTTCAGTAACAGAAAAGGGGAACTCGAAGCGTTTGCCTCTGTGGTGCCATAAATAAATAGGTCATGTGATTGACGTTTTCAGAGTCGCTTGTTCTTGGCCTTGGGCGGGCGAGTCGTAATACAGGAGGTACTGAGGATATCGATGAACCGTAGGCTGTTAGACGAGAGGCTGTCCAGACCTGACACACAGGAACAGTACAGCTTGTGTAGGCGGTCACTACATTTCCTTGGCTTGCCAATAAAATGGCTGTACAGATAACACAGTCATTCTTCCTTGCATGAGAAACTTTCTTTTGGAGGCACGAACGAGGGAAGGCCTTTGACCTGGATGGGGTTACCATATGTGGGATTCACAGTGGGTCATTTTGATAACGCCAACCCCTCCTCCAAGTCGCCTGTAGTTCATTCCCCCGTAGAGTCTGTAGGGTGACAAAGAGCACAAATTGTCATCGGGTTCCGCATTAGCACATTTAAATCGGTGTTATAATACGTATTGCAATCTGTCACTTACCTCCATGTGTTAGCATCAGGGTCATAGACCTCAATTGTTTTAAGATACGTTGTCCCGTCAAAGCCTCCCACAGCCATTAACTGACCATTTACCACAGCCAGTCCAACCTGCAAGATGAACAACGGGTGAAAAGCCTGTTCAGCTCATATTCAGCCGAATTACATCTCGTTTCCCCCCAATGAAACGCAGCGAATTCTGACATTACTTGAAAACTGCAACAGTTTCTCGGTTTGGGGCAAAAAGACCCATACTCACCCCACTACGCCTTGAAGTCATAGCTACGACAGGTGACCACTGGTTGGTGCGGGGGTTGTAGCGCTCAGCGCTGCTTAACTCGGTGGTATCGTCACGGCCGCCTACAGAGTAGATCATGTCCTGGTACACCGCACAGCCGAGGTGTTTCCTCCTGGTCCCCATGGGGGAGACCGTGTGCCAGCGGTTCTCCTGAGGATTGTATCTCTCCACTGTGCTCGGAAATGAGCAGGGAAAGAGGGTGAGGGGAGGGTCGTATTCATTAAGGCAGACCTTAGCGAAAACCTCAAACAAGTGTTAGTTATCGGACACGTTCACGTGGTCCTCTGATTGGGTGACACCTGAATATGAACACGGGATCCTAGAAAGTGTTTTCTTAGAACCTCTAAACCTTCTCGTGTGACTGATCTGTATAGAAACACTTAGACATGGTTACCCGTTCATATGCTAACTATTGTAGGGTTTTCAGAGTGATTCATCGGTACCTGTATTGAGAGGGGATGTACCGTCAGAGCCTCCCACTGCATAGAGGAAGCCCCCCAGTACTGCCACGGCTACACCCAGTCGCCTGGTGCTCATTGAGGCTACACGTGTCCATTTGTTCTCCTTTGGGTCATATCTGCAACCGATAACGCACGCACACGCGCACACAGTCATTACTCAGCGATAAGAGTCTGCTTAATCTAACATTTAATGAGGCGTGAGGAGAAATATACAGCCTTCGCATGGGTATGGGAAAAACACAGCGTGATCCGTAAAAGACACGCGGTAAATGAAACAGTAATGTCGTATAGCCCGGTCACCTTTCGACGATGTTGAGACAGGACACTCCATCTTGGCCCCCCACTGCGTACAGATACCCACCCAGGACAGCCACCCCCACGCTGGTCCTGCACGTGCTAGTGGGAGCCACGTCGCTACTCCACTGGTTCGTCTTGGGGTCGTACCTGCGGTGGAGAGCGGAGACTCGAGTTACATACAGCGCCCTGAGATCACTCAAACCGTGGAAATAAAGACCGGCCTTTTAGATCCAGGGTGCGTATGCCGACCTCTCCACGCTGTTGAGATACGAGGACCCGTCATGGCCGCCGACAGCATAGAGGAGGTCGTCGAGAACGCTGACGCCCACGCCGCAGCGCCTCTTGCTCATGGAGGCGACCATGCGCCACTCGTTGGTCTGCGGGTCGTATCGCTCCACGCTGGAGATGGCATCCCCACTGCACCACCCTCCGACTGGGACAGAAGAAATAAAGATTGTGGCAAAGTGCCAACTTCGTGGAACCTTCTAGCGCCTTTCTATTCTAGGTGTTCAACCGACGAGTTGTAGGAGCGACAGCTCATTTTGAAATCCGTAGGAAAGCAAAACCTGGGCAAGGCGCATACAAAGGAAGTCGAACGGTCCCAAGATGCTAACCTGCAAACAGCACCTCTCCACATCGGATGGGCTTCCGGGGCCGTGTTCTGGGCCCTTGCATCAGGGGGCGCTCTTGAGGCAAGAGGAGGTAGTTTTTTGCCTCGTCGACCAGGTCTCGGCACTCCTCGTCACTTTTTATGAGAGGGTCGGATCCCACTGTTCCCACCAGGAATTTTGGGCTGAGAAGAGGAAGACGGACGTGCTGGAGAACCTACAACCAGAGCACACGTTATCCTGCATTAAAGACTTACCAGGCCAAAAACCACATAAACGCTTTTGGTTTTACAACGATTGCCTTGTCTTATATTTTCTTTCTGAATTTAAACTAAAAGGTATAACATTTGGTCTGGTACTGTAAACTGATGGTGCATTGACTGACCTGGGGCAGCTGTGGCCGGCGCTCCTGAATGCTGTACTTGACCCAGGCCATGACTGCATTGAAAACCTGCTCTTCACTTCTCACGTTGAGTTCGTCGCTGGAGATTATGTCTATCAGTTGATTGGCTGGAAGCAGCATGAACTCCTCGCTCTCCATCACCTAGGGGTCAAACAAGCAAAACGGCAGAGCTGTTAACATTCCACAAAGACAGGGGCTGTGCTTGAGACAAAGTGAAGTTCTACTGGCAGAAGCACCTAACTCATCTATCCAACCAACCCATACCCCAATATGGATGGTGCCAAGCCAAACTGTGTTGCCCCTTGTGGGTCTCCCATGCACAGTCCATATGCCACGACCAAGGAGTAAACCCAGTTCCCAGTGGCGCAACTACACTGCAATGCCACATAGGAAAATATTTCAGTTCCGGGGCAGTTATTTCTTGAGGATAAAAATAACGTGGGGATTTAACTTGATTGAAATACTAAACTCCACTGAAGGTATCCCTGAGTCCAATTTTAGCTCCACAGCCTTGCAATAAAGTTAGCCTAAAGCCCTCGCCCCCTCACATTAAAAATAAAAAAACGTGTTAATGTCTTCAAATTTGAGGAGGGCATCTTATAATAAGCCCATCAACATTTTATGTCCATAACCCAAGTGTAGGGCTCAAATTTTAAGAGTATAGCTTCAAATGCTAGACAATGTAACTAACAGGATCCAAAAACCAAAATGTTCCTCTGACAAGCAGAGTGATAATATATGATAAGTGACTTACTGAATGACATAGAACTACATTTTGTGTGTACCTCCAGAAAGCTTGCGAAAAGAGACTCGCGTACGCTAAGAACCGTACCTCTTGAAAGTTGTGCTGTGTAAACTTGTCAGCTATCCGCAGTAGCTCTCGGCAGGAGTGGGTATCGGCAAAGGCACGGATTCCCAGGCAATTGGACGGGTCTAGCTGGCGCTTGAGGAACTCACAGCAAGCCTCCTGAATCTCGGCCAGCTGCAATAGGCAGGCGGCGGGCAGCAGCGTCTGAACGTTGCCCTCCTCCACCGTAACCTGCGAGGTGTACGCAAAGTCAATGAGCAGCTCCATGGCCCGCTCGTCAATGTCCCGGATCACCACCTCGGTCTGCCGGCTCTCCGCCAGCTCGCCGGTGAACATGGCTCGGAAGTAAGGGCTGCAGGCCGAGAGGATCACACGGTGGGCATAGATCTTTTTGGCACCGACCACGAGCACGACGTCGCACAGCTCTCGGTGCTTACGCAACAGATTTATAACCTCCAATGTCTGACGGGGATGTTTGTCGGACACATAGGGCATGCGCGCCGGCTGGGGAACGCCTTCCGGGAGCTTGTTGGGGTCACCCAGTGTGCAGCGTGCCGTAATGTCCATTCCGGTGTTGTCTGGGCGTGCGCTGGTACCCCTGCGGAACAGACACAAGGTCAGGCACATCGGGGAGGGGTGGTGGGTATCCGGCTACCACGGAAGTTAAAGTTGATCATTGGTTTTGTTGATGAGTAAAGTAGTTATGAAAGAACTAAGTAAAAAGATATGTCCTTTCAAACTAGACTATGACTTAAACTAGATTATGATGGTCTAGGGAGCTATCTGAGGTCTTTTCAGCTAGTATCTGTTACACCCCCCCCTTGGCAATTGCCTCAAAGATTCTTGACAAACAGCTATCAGCTCTTCCAATTATAGCTCAGTAGGCAACAAGCATGTGGCTCAGATTTACACATTTTAGTCATTTAGCTGACGCTCTTAACCACAGCGACTTGCAGCAGTGAGTGCCTACATGGCTGACCTGGTCCACCGTGGGAATTAAACCCAAAACCTCTGGCGATGCAAGTGCCATGCTCTACCAACTGCGCTACATGGGACTACACAATGTAAACGGAACTTTGACTCCTTCACAGCAACTGTTGAGACCTTAAAATGTATTTTTAAGATAAAAATGTTTAACCTTTCAACCAAAAATACTTAATTTATTCTAGAAAGTTAGTGCCTGCAGCTGTTTGGGTATTGTCGCAGGTGACACTGCCACCTAACCAAGCACTACCAGTCTCACCAACCTCATCCCAAATAAGGCGATACCTTCCATTGTGTATACAAACAGTTATCGCGAAGTAATCAAAATATGCCCAGGGAAAAATATACTGGATGTGTATTAAGTAAAGTCTTGAAGGTGTTTGGGGTTTTGTACATGTGCCAATGAAAACAGTTTTATCAAATTATCAGATCAGATTTTAGAATTAAAATAGAATGAAATATAGATTATAATTAATGTAATGTATAACTTTTGAAAAAACTATAAAAAGTTCAACAAAATGAATTTCCTGTAGATAGTTTCCAATTAAATTTGGACCAGCTAAAGAGAAAACCAGGACAGTAAGTGATAATGATATTTTATCCAACATTCTGGCTTGTGTGGTATGATCAGATATTTGATCCTGGCTAGATAATTTGTATCACAATTAGATGTATTAGGCAAACCAACCTGGGCCACATCAACTTTGCTTCTTAGACTAGGAGTGTTTATTTACTGAGATCTAAAAAGAAATATTGATCATAGATGAGCACTTCTACTCTGAGACATCTGGATGCAGGCCCAGTGATTGTTTCTAACTAATACCGTAGTACTTCTACAGAACTACATAGCAGAACGATGTAACTCAACCCCCTTCATTTCCACTATAAAAGGTGTTCATTTTAAACGGTTTTCAACAAATCTAGCCTACATAATTATAAAAAAGAAAATCAAGGAAAACGTAACCTAACCAGGACACAATAGTTACTGGATGTCTAAGGAACGAATAATGTTTTACTGAAAAAATAATACTTTAAAAACACAATCAAAACGTTAGGTCATCACATACCTGCGCATTGGCTTTCCGTCCATGCACAGAAAAACAACCTTTGGTCCCAAAACGTTCAGCCAGCCTTCGCGAAGACAAAAATAAGGGAGCGTTAAGTTACATTTGATTGATAGGAAGGGATGTTAGCCTTGAATATCTGTATTTACAATCACTAGAATTGTTATATAGAGGGGGGAAACTGCGTATCCTAAATTGATATTAACAAGTAATGTTAGTAGTTAGTAAGTAGGTAGACCAATGTAATAGTATCCATAAATTGCATCCTCCGCGTACTCGCCGTAGGTGCCAATGCTGGACTAGGGTCGTGTCAGTTAGCTGACCTGCTCTGAGTTTATACCGAAGACGAAATGTCGTAAGCGTAGTCTTGTTTTGTTGGACGCGTTAGCAGAACAAGCAGTTAACAAGTAGTTAGACAAAACTAAAAACTAGAAATGCCCGAGGCTTGTTAGCTAGATACTTACTTTTAAAGGACAACTCTAATTAGTTAACGAACTGTCTTTCATTCTAAACACTAAAAACGTAGCAATCTTACAGTCGAAGGTTAGCAACTTTCAGGGAGGTAGCTAGCTAACATCGACATTAGCTAGATGCTGTTCTGTAGCTAACTAACGTTAGCTTTCTGCTAGTACTAAGCAGACATTTTCTGTATATAAATACTATCGTCACCAAATCTAGAATCAATCAGTGGGAAAATAAAAGTACCTTATATTTCCATTCGAATATCTAGCAAAGTGTCAGATCGGCAATATTTGAAATACTTTGCAGGATCGCCAGCTACGCTTCAGACATTCCACTAAATTCCCATCAACAGGAAATCGCAGGAAATGTGAATTGTTGTGCACTTGACAGCTAAGTCCCTCTCGGAAAGAATACTGGCTAGGGTTCCACCGGTACATCGTTCCGATGTGTGCGCCGCACGTGATAAAAGTATAATTAATACATTTTCGTCTGGAATTTTCTGTGTTTTAGCATAGAAACGTTTAACAGCAATAAAAATGCAAACATAGAAAATGTTTCCTCATCCATTACTTTTATGAATGTGAGTTTTAGCAAAAGAATGAAAAGGACCGGTCCTTGTATCCATGGTAACGTACGTGTATTTATCTAGCGCTGTAAGCCTAACACTAGCTGGTACTTAGAACGTACTATTTCACAATAATGCAGTCAATTGAAGAGAATAGTGTGTTTCGTTATGCTTTGGCTGGAGACATCGAAGGTATTCAAAAATATTTGGAAAACGAGTGCCTTTCTAGCAATACGGAGTCACCAGAGAATTTGCTCTCGGTAAAGGATGAGATCGGTAGAAACGCACTTTTCGGTGCATGTATGCTGGGAAGAAGCACCACCGTGCGGGAACTAGTTATTAAGCATGGACTGCAAGTTAATGAGTTCACTAAAAGAGGTAGGTGTTCCAAGGTTAGGTAAACTATGCCGAGTTGGAACAAGACTATTTAACGCATACAAACGTTTTTCTATCCTGGGGAGACCTAATCTGGAAATCCTCATTCCCTAGTCCTAACCATAACCAAACTCTAACATTAATAATCTCATTTTTTTTCCCAAAACCTAATCTATCTCTAAGCCTAACTGTTACTACATTTATTATTAAACCTAACCGGGAAATGCATTTTCACTAATGGGAACCAGCCCAAAAAACTTTTTTTAGGTTTTACTATCTTTTTTTAGGTTTTATCTAGGTTTTACTATCTTAGGTTTTACTATCTTCAGCTCCTCACATACTGTGTATACATGGATCACACACACATTAAAAGTTCATGTCTCTAATAATATAATGATAGCATAAGTGTCAATTTGGTTTTCAAACAGGTTATTCCCCTCTGCATTGTGCTGCCTTATGGGGACAGCTTGAGACAGTGAAAACTTTGGTGGAACTGGGTGCCGACATGCAGGCCAAGAACTTCCGTGGGGAGAGGGCCACGGAACTTGCCTCCCGCTATTCTAAAAGCGATTGTGCAGAATATCTTACCTGGGCAGGTAAGACAGAGTGAAAGTGTTAGAGTGAATCACAGTTTTCTGGAAATAACCAGTCTGTGTTAATGTGTGTGTTGTTTGTTTTTGACTGTTATTTTACCAGGTTCAGTGCCCTCCACCCATATTGGCAACAATGGTAAATATCAGTAAAATGGGCTGTGGAAAAAAAATGTTATCCCCTTGATCTTTCATTCAAATAATTAACAAAAATCTAACCTTTAATTAAAGTAAAAAAAAAAAAAAAAATATGTAAAATAAATGTGTGCCACAGTTATTGGCACCCCTTCATTTAATACTTGGTGCAATCTCCCTTTTTAAAGATAACTGCTCTGAGTCTTCTCTTATAATGCATAATGAGGTTGGAGAACACATGACAAGGGATCTGAGGTGATTCTTCCATACAGAATCTCTCCAGATCTTTCAGATTCTGAGGTCCACACTTGTGGAATCTCCTCTTCAGCTCCTCCTAGGGTTTAGGTAAGGGGACTGGGATGACCAATGCAAAACCTTGATTCTGTGGTCAGTGAACCCATTTTTGTGTAGATTTTGAGGTGTGCTTTGGATCATTGTCCTGCTGGAAGATCGAACCATGGCCCAATTTAATCTTCCTGGCAGAGGCAGTCAAGTTTTGATTTAATATGCTGGTTCTTGGAGTCCATGAATACCATGTATTCTAACAAGTTATTCAGGGCCTTTGGAAGAAAAACAGCCCCACAACATCGATGATCTACCACCATACCACACGGGGGGGATGAGGTACTTTTCTGCATGGCTGTCTTTCTGTCTAGGCCAAGCTTACCTCTGGCATTTATTTCCAAAAGGCTCTATTTTGGTGTAATCTGTCCCACTGAAAGTTGTAGTAACGTTCGTTAAGCTGTTGGCGCTTGAATTTGATGTTTGATGACAGCAAAGGCTTTTTCATGACAACCCTCCCAAATAACATGTGGTTATGTAGGTGGCGTCTGATCGTAGTTTTGGAGACTTTCTGACCCCAAGACACAACTAACGTCTGCATTTCTCCAACTGAGATCTCCAATCTTAATTATGGCCTTGTTAGTGGAAATGGGTATTTTCAACTATTGAGCTATTCTTATAGCCATTTGTTGATTTTCGCAGCTAAACAACCTGTTGTTGCACATTGTTACTGTATTGTTGGGTCTTCCCCATACTGTTGGATGACTATGGGAATTTGGCCTTTGCGTCACCTCATATTTATACTCCCGTGAAACAGGAAGTCATGGATTACTGCTTAAGTGTTCCTAATAAGTCAGATGAACTTAAAAATGTAAAATATGAATGGAAATATACTTGTTAGATTTTACTCATAAGAATTTCTTTGGGTGCCAATAATTGTGTCAATCATGTTTTGAAGAAAAACATTGACTTAATTTATATAACATTTATTTTTTTCAATCATGTATATTATGAATGAAAGACCAAATGGATAAACATCAACAACATTTTTTTTCATGGTTGTTTTGCTCCTATTTACCAAGGGTGCCATTGTCAGTGGAAGGCATTGTAAGTATGCTGAGAACACATCCTGGGGCAATAATGTTTAACTGTCTTGTTCAGGGACATGTTTTTTCACCTTGTTGGCTCTGGATTAGAACAAGCAAACTTTCATTTACTGATCCAACAATATTGACCACAGGTGCATCTCAAAAAATTTGAATATCGTGGAAGTTCATTTTTTTCCATGACTCAAATCAAAAAGTGACACCTTCATGTATTCTAGATTCATTACACAAAGTGAAACATTTCAAGCCTTTTTTATTTAAATCTTGATGATTACGGGTTACAGCTCATGGAAATCAAAAATCCAGTATCTCAAAATATTAGAATAAAAAATTTACAATACAGAAATATCGTCCTGAGAAGAGCTCTAATTAGCTAATTAACCCTCTGAGCCTTCAGTACACATAACCACAATCATGGGGAAGACTACTGACTTGACAGATGTCCAGAAAACACTCATTGACACCCTCCACAAGGAGGGTAAGCCACAGAAGGTCATTGCTGAATGGGCTGGCTGTTTGCAGAGTGCTGTATCAAAGCATATTCATGGAAAGTTGACTGGAAGGGAAAAGTGTGATAGGAAAGGTGCACAAGCAACAGGGATGACCACAGCCTTGAGAAGATTGTTAAGCAAAGCTGATTCAAGAACTTGGGGGAGCTTCACAAGGAGTGGACTGAGGCTGGAGTCAGTGCATCAAGAGCCACCACACACATATGTGTCCAGGAAATGGGCTACAAGTGTCTCATTCCTAGTGTCAAGACACTCCTGAACCAGAGACAATGTCAGAAGCATCTTACCTGGGCAAAGGAGAAAAAGAACTGGACCGTTACTCAGTGGTCCAAAGTCCTCTCTTCAGATGAAAGTAAATTTTGCATTTCATTTGGAAATTAAGGTCCCAGAGTCTGGAGGAAAAGTGGAGAGGCACATAATCCAAGTTGCTTGAAGTCCAGTGTGAAGTTTCCACAGTCAGTGATGATTTGGGGTGCCAAGTCATCTGCTGGTGTTGGTCCACTGTGTTTTATCAAGTCCAGAGTCAATGCAGCCGTCTTCCAGGGGATTTTAGAGCACTTCATGCTTCCATCTGCTGACAAGCTTTATGGAGATGCTGAATTCCTTTTCCAGCAGGACATTTGGACACAGTGCCAAAATGACTAGTAACTAGTTTGCTACCCATGGCATTACTGTGCTTGATTGGGCAGCCAACTCGCCTGACCTGAACCCCATAGAGAATCCATGGGGTTTTGTCAAGAGGAAAATGAGATACACCAAACCCAACAATACAGACGAGCAGAAGGCTGCTTTCAAAGAAACCTGGGCGTCCCTAACACCTCAGCAGTGCCACAGGCTGATTGCCACAATGCCACGCCGAATTGATGCAGTAATTTGTGCAAAAGGAGCCTCAACCAAGTATTGAGTGTATAAATTAACATACTTAGGAAACCTTTGCAGGTGTTTTGAGTTAATTAGCAGATTAGAGCTCTTCTCAGGTCGACATTTCTGTATTATACATTTTTTATTCTAATATTTTGATACTGGATTTTTGATTTTCATGAGCTGTAAGCTGTAATCATCAAGATTGAAACAAAAAAGGCTTGAAATGCGTCACTTTATATGTAATGAATCTAGAATATATGAAGGTGTCACTTTTTGATTTGAATTTTGGAATAAAATGAACTTTTCCATGATATTTAAAAAATTTTTTAGATGCACCTGTATGTTGTGTGTGTCTCTGTATGTGAGAGAGGGATAAGAAACTTCCTTTAATACCATGTGCTACATGCAAAAACAATTATACACCCACTCCAGAGGCTAAGCAGGACTTGCAGTCATACATAACACATGTGAGAGACACCATTGCTGACCCAGAGAAGGTTCAAGGAAAACTCAACAAGGAGGATAAGGTAAGACAATTACATATACAATATGAGCTGGTATACCATCTTCAAAATCTCTCTTTTGTCCATTTGAACATACTTATATGAAGTATTTTTTTCTCACTACTTAGAACATATGTACAAACTCCTGCTCAGCTAAGTCTGATTGGATCGAGAATGCCAAAATCACCTCTATCCAAGAGTTCATTGAGCAAAGGAGGCATCTTGAGGACACAGTTATCCCCATTCTCTCCAAGCTCTCGGCTCAACGTGAGTATGACTATTTTGAGCAAGATCCTAATTCAATTTGTCCTCATGTTTCTTTACCTTTTTCCCAGCCAAGAAGAGCCAATGTCACTGAGTGAGTGAGTGAGTGACTGACTGCCTGGCTGACTCTTGTTAAATAGCGTAATGGGCAGAGACGCGGGCTCTCACCCAGGGGTCGGTGTTCGAGGCTTGAGGCAGTCAAAGTAAATTATGCATTAGCATAGGCAAAAACTTCGCTGGCCACAAAAAGCTGCGTTATAGTAAACCTAAAATAAAATTGTTTACAGTTATATTCCGACTATTTCTGGTGGATTTTTGAAGTACGCATCCGTGCATGATTTTTGGGGTAATATACATCACAAACACTTGCGCAGTAAAAGAGGAGGGGTTTCCACGATTCTCGTCTTTTCACTTGACGAGAAAGTCAATTATTGTCACCTATATTCATAGTTATTGTATCAATATCATTTACGAATGAAAGAAAAACGAACGATGTTGTGCCATAAAATGAAATAGCTTTGGTAGTGTGAAGTTCATCTTCAGTCTCGCTAGCAATTGCTCAATTTTTAAGACTATTCCAAGTAGTAAGTAGATACTAGTAGGCCTGTTACTGGCTAATAAGCTGTTAAAACGGCCTGTGGCAAAAGCCGTACAGTAGATGCTATTTGTGGTGGAAGTAAACTTAATAAGAAACGTTGATTAGGGTGTCTAGCTAAATATTCAAACTCAGCGTGATGTTAATGCTTGACAAAATGATCTAATGTCGAGACGCAATTTTCTGACGAGGTAGTATGTCCCACTCAGTCCCAATACTGGCATCTTAGCTTACTGTATACAAAATAGTATTTATTTTGCCATCATCCGCGAAGTAAGTACTTGTAGGGTAGTTTACAATTTGAGATTCAACCAATGCTTTCGATTTCCTCTTTGGTCAAATAGCCTAGTGGTTGGCTTTTCAACTGTTCAATTGTATGGACGACCATCTACAGTAATGTTTGTACAAAAGTACATTTTAGTTCCGTTAATAAACGTTCTGTTTCCCACGTAAATTCAGCAAAAATATCATAGCTGTGTAAACGTGGCATTTGGAGACTGTGCGGTGATTGGCTGCCAGCATGGTTTGTGGTCGCCTGGGATGATTCCTGCTTTTCAATATTTTGACCCCGGTTCGATTCTCGTCTCAGGCGTTTTAATTTTTGTCTCTCAGAAATATTTATCCACTCAGTACTTTTCAGCCATCGCACATATATCCAATCTGTAATACAATGAATCTCATATATTTAAAAGAGTAATTGTATTACGTGACCCTTTTATATTGTTATTGTTTTCTGAAGAAATAAACCAGCCATGGAGTAATTGGAGGGGCGTAGGTTTGATTTCAAATGTGAGGGGGACAAACACTAGTGTAGCGTGGTGACGCCGGGCTGGGGTGCAAGCTGTCCTTACATGGACCCCACCCCACCCCGCCGGATGAAAAGTTGTGAAGCGGTATATACGCATGGAAAGCCAATCCTGAGGTCTGCCTGTGATAACCACATAGAAACACACAATAAAAAATAAAATGACAAAAACATTTTTATAGAGGTCAAGCACGGGCCCCCCACCCACTGTGGGACTTGGCGCAACCGCACCCCAGATAGCTACGCCAGTGGAGACAAATATGTTTTTGCAAATACCCATGGTTTTGGAATGAGATGGCCAACAAGCTCATATATGTGTGATGGTCTTGTGGCCACATACTTTTGGCCAAATGCTGTATGTGCACTGATGGATAACATTTAATTGATTCTGCTACAATGAAAACACAAAATATAGCCTTCAGCTATTTCATTTAATATTACTTAGTTAACATATTGTCTATGATGTGTGCTCTTAGTGAAGAGCTACTACAGACCTCTGTATTTCAATGTGTGTGGCTATGAGTGAGGAACAGAAGGGTTAAAATTAAGAGACCACTGCAAATTGAAAGCTTCTGTTCCTCACTCAAATCTTTCCTTTTCAACTTTTTTATAAAGGAAAGAAAAAGGTGCAGTGGTCTCTTAATTTTTTCCAGAGCTGTATATTTTGCAACTATCATTCATATATAACGTTAGCCTAACTACACCTTACCGCTTTTAGAAAAACACTCTGATAAGATAAATATCTACCCCATACATACGTTACGGGAGGTAATTAGATAGAGGTAATATCAGCTAGGTTACCAAACTTTCATGAGCCAGAGATCACAGTTGCTAGTTGCGACGGTAGCCTCTACTCTGCTACGGTAACCAGACCTATCCAGGAACTACCTCAAAGCAAATGCCTGCGTGTGGTCCTAAAGCCAGTCTGAATCGAATTACGCAATTGCTTACGGTACTGCCACTGCAACGTTCTGAAGAGGTTGAGCTTTTCTTATAATGAGATTTGTGTTGATAAAAAGTGGGGGGGACAAAATGCCATTTTCAAAAAGTGTGTGTGTGG
>JACXGI010003953.1:0-20446 GCA_016801175.1 Esox masquinongy
AAACCTAACCCTAACCTTAACCTCAATAAAGTAACATTTATGCCTACACTTTACCTAGATGTAACGCCTAACCTTAACCCTAAACTTAACCAACAACGCCTGGACCTTAAAGAAACCCCAATTCTAACTCTAAAATCAATTGTAAGTTTGACCCTAAACCTAAACCCTGAGCCGGAAATTGACTTTTGCCTCACGGGGAACGGCAAAAGGTCCCAATGAGGACAATTTTTTCTGGTTTTACTATACTCATTGGGACATTTGGTCCCCATGAGTTCAGTAAGACCTAACCCACACACACACACACACACACACACACACACAGATTTTACTATTACTATCCTTGTGGGGGCCCCAAACATTACTCCCATTAAAAATTAAATTTTCCCTAAACCTAGCCATAACTCCTACCCTTAACCCTAAAAAAGTGAACATAAACCTTACCACAGTTGTCACTTGCCCTAAACCGAAAATTTATTTTTACCTCATGGGACCAGACAATTGTCTCTATGAGGTCAATTTGCTCTTGTTTTACTATCCTTGCACAGATTTCTGGTCTCCAACAGGGTAGTAAAAATCTATACGCATGCACACCTGTACGGCAACACACACACCAACACACATGTACACATCCCAACACAGTTTCATTTTAACTATCCTTGTGGGGACCCAAACAATTATTTCCTCAAAAAAAAATGGCCCTAAACCCTAGCTCCTAACCCAGATCTTAATTTAAAGCCAGATTTACTCCTTTCTCATCATTGTGACAAGCATGTCAACAAATTGTGACAGAAATGTCTGCACGTCATATTTTCCTTTTTCTATCCTTGCATGGAATTTTCCTTTGCTTCAGTGCTGTAAAACATATAGACACACAAAGTATGTTTCTTCAAGAGGCAAAGCAGAACATATCAAAGCGCTGTTTACAGTACAGTATCCCATCTCAGTTCAATCTGATGGTAGCTGCAGAGTTTCTCTTTGCAAGGGATTCTGACCCGCAACCCTCCTGCAGCTTCCCTAAAGTGTTAGGAGAATGTTTCTGCAAGCTGGTGTCGACTGTGGTGCGGCCCAATTATCACTGGCGCATTGGCCTGGTCCAGAAATAGCAGCTATTTTGGAAAAAGATTGTGTCATATTGGGGAGTCCAGTGGAGTCCAGCAGACAGCCGCACAGCTACAATACTATTCTGCGAGGCGGTCAAATAAAGAGCAAAACACAGACGACCACTGTCAACCTTTTCGAAATAAGAGAAAAGACCTCGGTAATTGCACTTCCATGTCATCAATTTCCTGCAGACGACCAAAAACCCTGGACACACTTAATCAGGAAAAGGGCACACCTCCGAAAATTCATTCTATTGTAATGGTATTACCCGAGAAGTAAGATTTACAGATCACTTAATGTGCCAGAGTCTTCTGCATAAAAGTATATACAAAGGTTAATATTGCAATAATATCTTCCTGGAGGGCATTGTAATCATTATCTCTCTGGAGGTATCAATTAGAAGCACTTTACAGCAGGTAATGACTGAGATTCCGGTACAAAATGACATTATTATTATTATCTTCATCTATAATTTCAGAGTGGATATACAAGGCAAAAAAGAGAAACATAAGTTCAACTAAAGGTAGACTTAAGGTACAAGATTCTGTCTTTCTCTCGATTTCTGATGTATAGGGATGAGAAAAAGAGTAAAAACAAGTGTCGACAACACACCTCGGCAAGAAAAAGTTGGTGGGATAAAGTGAGGGTGAGAGATAACCTGAGAGAGAAAGGGAATTACACCAAAAAAACATAAATGACAGATTACATAGACAATGGCATTGTAGTGTAATGAATGATGTGTGTTGGAAAGTCTGTGAAGGTGTAGTGTTGTCTGGCGTCTCAGCTCAGTTGGACATCCTAATCACACTCCAATGAGCCCATTCACTTGCTCTCAGGAGCGGACATAGAAGTTGGGGGGGTCAAAGTAGCCCCACCTTCTCTGAAAAACCAGGTGTGAAGATGGTTCCTTTGTTTTCATTGTTGTAACCAAGGTGAGGGGATCCTGCTGTATTTTAGATACTATGGGAGAAGTTTGCATTTATGGTCTCCTGTGATAACATATTTACAAACAATATGGAGACAGATTAGAGAAATAAATTATCACCAAGGTTAGATTCTCCTACACTCATTTTCCTACCTGTCTCCTCAGGAACTTTCAAAGTTGTATACCTTTACCCCTTAACAACAGCATTTTCAAGGATTTCAGTTATTATGGTGATCTGACCATCACGCTCGATGGTGGGTCCTGTACTTTTTGCCATAACAACTTAATTGAAGCTGTTAAAAAACATGCTTGACGCTTCCTATTGAATTTTCTCTTTCTAAAACCATGATGTGAATTTCTATGTGGAAATGTCTAGAAAACAACACCAAAAATATGAGGCTTCAAATGAGGCCTCTTCCCAGTCATCAACAGCCATTTCTATGGCACTCAGATCCATGAGTGAATTTTAATGGACTTCAACATCGCACTTGCTAGACTGGATTTGAAAGAGGACAGTACCTAGTCTACTGTACACGTGTGCCTTCTCTTCTAGGTTAAGGTGCTGGGAAGGATGTGTTACATTCTCTCCCTGAGTTGTACAGTGCCCTTTCACAATCTTGCTCAGATGACTGGTCCAGCCCAGACACCTCGCCCTGAAATTTGGTTTCACCCCCACCCGAGCAACAAACTTGTACTGCAGGCAGCTTGGCAGAGGGGACCCATAAAATACCATGATCATACTTTGTGTTTTTTATGAAGATTTCACTCCAGATGTTTCATGTCTAGATCAGAACTGTAAAATTCTGGATTCTTTTACCTACTTCCTTTGCCGGTTCTGAGCTGATCTATGAGTGGTATACATGGGCTGTTGTATTGCATATTTCCGAATGCTTTTTCTCTGCCATTTGGGAGCATTCCAGATCTTGCAAATTACACTCTTTTTAGTGTCTGCCCCACTTAATCAACTGCTGGTTTCTCTTTCTCAATGAGTGTAGTTTTCTTTACAATTTCTGTACATAGGACTGTTTAAGTTCATATCAGCATGTTTGTGAACTAGTATTCACCTGAAATGGCTGTATAGAATAACGCCCATACTAGACTTACAGTGGGTTTTGAAAGGCACCACCCCCTTTCAAAATGTTAATCTTCTGTTGCCGTACAGCCTGAAATGAAAACACATAAAAGTGATTTTTTTTTTTAAATGAAAAACTCAGAGAATGTATTTAAATTAAAACAGTAAAACACCCTATTTGGATAAGTGAATACACCCCCTTAGAATTGGAAATGAAAACTTGCTGAGGTATAACCAACCACCTTCCAGATCACAAATCAAGCTAACTGGCTTCCATCTGTGATCAACTGTAGTGATTTAGTTCAAAATTAAAGCAGTTGGTCATAGAGGATTCCATTTCTTAGTGGTGCAATTCAAAGCAAAACACAGCCAACATCAAGTCTTGTTTGAGCTTTGCCAGATTTTGGATATTGCGGGTTCTTGTGTGTAAATAATGTCGGAAAAAGTCAGATTTTATGTGTTTTAATTTCAGGCTGCTTCAGACAACAAAAGGTGATCATTTTGAAAGGGGGTGGTTCTTTCAATACCCACTGAAGTGTAGATGGATGGGTCAAGTATATTACTCGAATGAAAAGTATAGCAATTCTGATAAGGACAAGAATCCTATTTCGAAACCAAACCACTAATGCTGATATAGTTGGGGAGTAACGGATTACTAGTAGTAGTCAAGTAACTGTAATGAATCAAGTAAAAAAATGTATGATTACTTCTTGGATTACTTCAGTTGAAAAAGAATAGATGCGCGAAATAATTATGACGCGTTGCATTTTCGATATTTTTTATTTAAAGTTTTAAAAACATCCTTATTTGAACCAAATAACAATTGCGTGCCTCTGTTGTTGTGTGTGTGATCATCTTGCGCACAAAAGTGGGCGCGCATAACCAGATTAATAACGAATGAAGTGCTAGTTTACATTCCTCCGGTTTTGGTTGTTTGGATGACTGCTAAAAACTGAGTATGTCTACAATAATATCAGCCGACTCATATAAAATGTGATTTAGTTATCTACTTGACGCATCTTTCTCAGAACAATAATGGGCGATAGGCCTTGACGTTCTATATATTTTCAGACAGGAATTGTTTAGAATATTAAGCAACTATTTGTTTGATAGCTGTAACATGGCGCTGCCTTCAAGATGAACCATTAGCCTATATGTATGAGGACAGAAGGTGTCTCGGGAAGAACTCTGCTAAAGCATGATGATTTGTATTTGATGCAGCCACCTCAGCTCTATGCAGGTAGGCCATGTGATTCTGCTTGCTTTGCGTCTCAGAAAATTGCGTTCATTGATTATCATGGGCTGCTGACGACATTGAATTTAAGCTAGGAGTGCAGTTGTATAATCTCAGTACATTTTTTTTATTTGGGTTTTGAAAATCCATTGCTGGTTGCCCTAATAATCACAAATTACTTTTGTGCGGGTAAAATGTAGGTGTGTGCATTCGCGTGCCTGACAATGTTGGTGATTGTGGAGCAAAACATCAGACTACTGCAGATTTAGTGTAGCCTACGCGCGAAAATCAAGGGTTAGCCTATTGGATTAATTGGAATGACTGAATATCTGACAGACCTTCGGAGTGTAATGTAGAGATGTAGCCCAATCATGTTGAAGTAGAAAGCAATGGTTTAGAAACCCTTTCCAACGGCACTGTACATAAACCATAAAGTAAAATTCCGGCCAGCTATGTAAACTCTAACACTGATTGATCCTGTAAAAGGTGTTCAGTTGGTTCTAGGCTATTCCTATCTGTCTTCTAATGCCTCTCAATATCAAAGTAATCTAATAGTAATTCAATGTAATCAGATTACGTTACTGAGTTTGAGTAGTCAAAAAGTTATGTTATTGATTACAAATGTCTACCCAACCTAACTGATAGAGATGTCACTGTTTGATTGTAGTAGGAGAAACCTATTCAACCTAATATCCAGTTTATACCAAACCTGAATACTGGCAATTTGACCATGCCAAAAATTATAGGCATACCTTTTTTGTATAATGAAAGGTACCCGAAAGGAATGGGGGAAACCAAGTCGATGCATTCATTCCTGGCAACGGACGTTGTGATGATTCCAAGTGTATAATAAATCGAGCAGTAATACTCTGGTGGCACTTTTTTACCCACTATTCTCACTGTGACTTTGAGATCCTGGCACAGGCTGCTCACTGAAGTTGCCAATCACAACATTTGACTGAGATGATGCATGGTCACCTACATTTTTAACCATTCTGGACAGGGAAACTTAAAAATCAATTCTAACAGTGTTGGTTGTGTGTGTTGCCAGGCTGTTCACTCATGGTTCCTCGTACTTGGTTCCAAAAAGCATAGTTAACATTGAGCTGTGTAATAGCAAATAT
The DNA here is from genome assembly GCA_016801175.1 of Esox masquinongy. NCBI lineage: Eukaryota > Metazoa > Chordata > Actinopteri > Esociformes > Esocidae > Esox > Esox masquinongy. The sequence continues at coordinate 5,457 of JACXGI010003953.1, forward strand.
TTTATTCAAGCCCATAAGTATTACTTTTTTTTATTTAACCTTTATTTAACTAGGTTAGCCACATTGAGATTGAAAATCTATTTTCCAAGAGGGACCTGGCCAAAAAAAGCAACACACAGAGGTTACAGTACATAAAATCACAACATAAAATGTAAATAACCACCTTTCCTAGTTAAGATTAAGATTCAAAACTATTCAGTACCAGATTTCAGTATCTATCATAGATTTGATTTTGGTCTTAAAATCAGTCATAGTCACTAGACGTACCAATGTACCAATGGGTTAATCTGCGTAGAGCTAGTGATGGCCAGCCCACTCTCGCATTTAGGGTACGGTGATGGGTGAGAGATTTAGAGTTTTTAACAAACCTCAAAGCCCCATGGTATACTGTGTCAAGTACATGTAACGCATAGTTATGAGGGACGTCACTAGAAATTCATGGATTGGGGCTAAGCCTCGTTTTGGGGGATCTGGGCATACTCCCCAAAACATAATTTCATAATGTATTTTTTTAGTAACAACGGGTGTAAAATCTATCAAAATTTCATTTCAAAAAATCATTTTTGGTCAAGGCTGGCTAAAATGATTCCTGTCACAGTTTGTGTTTGACACTGATCTAATGACTTCAATTCTATCCAAATAAAGAAATGAATCCACTCTGTCCTCATCAATCCAACACCAACCAAAGACACAAAAACGGCTGTACTATGTAGCCAAAATACCTTTGTCAACTATAGTTTATAGTAAATGAACATCTTCATACATAATTCTGTTTCTAAACAGGATTTCTCTGAATCATTTCAAAACAGATTTAGTCAATTGCATATTCACCTTGGAATGAAGTAATTAAAAAAAATTAACATTTAATAATCGGATCTCCCTTCCACTGAACAGAATATGGTGAAATACATTAATTTCAAACCTAAACAAACATGAATCTGTGAAACATGCACGGTTTTGTACTGTTCTGTTGAAACCGAGGAATTGAATATAGGCTAAATAATCTCGTAGAACCCCCTATTATCGGCATATCTAACAGCAATTTTGAGAAACATCTTCTTGTACCGAATAATCATTTGATCAAGTCATCAATGTTTATGATGATTATTACATAAAAATGTTAGCTTGCATGTCATTAATGATCGTTTTTGAAATTTCAGGGGAAATATTAATAATTTTAGGTCGTTTGTTAGTGACATAGCAAAAAACTATGACGTCCCTATTATCAACTGCTGGCCATGTTTTAACCTCCATACATTTCAAATAAAAAATGGCGGTGGGCTAGCTGAAAGGGTATATTGATTAGCAAAATGTACTGTTACGGCACAAATGCCAGACAATATCGTTAGATATTCATCATGTTTGCCGTCAAAAAGCACAGCTAATTACAAAGGTTTAAATAAAACTTTGTAATAATATGTTTTTCATTCAAACCCAGAAGTACTACAAAAATGTATATACAACAATTCAAACATTATAGAATTATGATCACTAAAAAATATTAACAATTCCAGAATTCCTATCTGAAGGGATATATGGACCAAAACATTGATAATACCACTTTTTCAACAAATAAAGTACTAGCCTTAATGTCAGATATATCTCTTATATATCATCAGATGGGACTTCATGTGCTAGATAATTACTTGAATAAATCTTCCACCTGGCATGTCTCCAATTCTAATTCAAGCTAATTCTTGAATACTTCAATCAAAAACACCAATCTATTTCATGCAAGAAGGATCTTTAACCCCATGAGTAGGGAGTATTCCTTTAATTGTCTGGTTCCAGATCAATGCTAAAATTTACTCCTTATACCTATTATTTGTAGTAACATGAAATTTAATGTTTTACCATTGGTACATTTTTGTTTATATGTGTTGGTTCTTGCTATCCACCTGCTTGCATTTCAAAGCCCGGCAAGCCCAGATCCTAAATCAATTCCAGTTGTGTTTTATGAAAAAACATCTTACTATAAATCTATTTCATGCTTTAACCTTTATCTTTAGTAGCCTTCCAACAAAAGTGAATTTGACTCAACACAGCAGACCTTGATTAATGGAATATGGATAGTAAATATCAGCTGGCTAGCTAGCTACTTGATTTTATCAGAAATCATTTCAGTAGGTAATTTGCACTTGCATCTTAACTTTCAGTATTGCACACGATGATGTAAATACTTTTGTTTAGCTAGCAAGCCTAACATTACACAGCACAGCATAGTACAACAAGAAGGTATAATGTTACCTTAGCTCTAGGCTCTTCTTACCTACAGTAGCCAGTCCGGTGGTAAAACCCTAGCAGCAGGATAATAGATCATTTTAGCTGAGCCATTTCTTTCGCTCATAATTTTCATCCATTACCAATGTGTATTTTACAGCCAGTGAATGATAGCCTGCACTAACGTTACCAGTTATGATTAATAGAAAGGCTTCACTAGAGATTTCTTTGCAAAAATTTAATTTGCTTGAGACATAAGACACCATTAACAGAGTAAATAAAAGTAATATTACTGTACATAGCACATGTTCTGTATGACAGGAAAAATAATAACTATAGATAGCAGAGGGAATGTCCACTGTGTTTGTCTTACTGTCTTAGACTTTAGCAGAGTGAGTCTGAACCAGAGGCAAGGGATTGTCAGAGGAATGTGAAGGACAGTAAGGTGGATGTTGAGGTGATTGATAAAAGGGATATTATAGAATTGCCCTCTAAACCTATTCAGTGTAATATCTATTACTGCTCTGTGTTACAGCTTGTCTATTTTGTGGACTAATGTCTTACAATTTGTTTTTGTTATGTCAATTAAATCTTGTATTCAGTCTACTGTTTTTATCATATTACAAATCACAGAGCTAGGCTATGGACTTTGTACAGTGCCCTCGAGAGTTCTTGGACCCCTTGGTAAAGATAAACAAAAAATGAAAAATGTAATTGTTTTTAAGCATGATCATAGAATAAAAATCTAATTTACCCTTCAGGTTAAATTAAGTACAGTGAGATGCCGCCACGCCAGCCATCTATTTGGACATCTTTCCAGAAGAAAGTCCCTACTCTTATTTCACCATCAAACCCGGTTTTAATCAAAGTTCCAATAATGTGTATCAGACTATAGTTGCTGACATTTATTTTTTTATGATAATTTTTTGGCAACTTGTCTAAGTTGATTGTTGGCATGGAGGTGGCGTCTAATTGTAGTTCTTTAAACTTGGTGGTGACCCCAAGATTCAACCAATGTTGGAAATTCTCCAACTGTGATACTTGCATTCTTTTATTATCCCTCAATCTGTCCTTCTTACTGTGTGTGGGGGAAAACACCCAGGCAGGTTAATCTCTAGATGGATAATACTTCTTAGTTATTTCCCTAATAGAAGATATGGGTATTTTCAGGCATGTAGGAAAGGTTTAGAGCGTTTGCCTAATTTACAAAGGCCTACAAACTTTTGACTTATTTCATTTGTGTGTTTTGTGACATTCATTTCTATCACATTTTTGTCATTTAGCAGATGCTCTTACCCAGATCTATGTACAAATAGTGCACCACATACTATACCATCTGATGATTGATGACTAAGGGAGTTTGGCATGCATGTCATCTTATATTTATACCCCAAACAGGAAGTCATAGATGACTATTAAAGACTCCTAATGACTCGGATTAATATAAAATAAATATTTAATCAGGAAGACACCGTAAGATATGAAATCATTTATTGACTTCAATTTGTCTAAGTTCATAAATTGCTTGAAGTAATTGTTAGACTGTCTCTCAATGCACGTAACATTCTAACTCAGGAAGAGTAGGGTCAAGCTAGCTTGAGTACAGCATCAGAGGGTTACATTAATTTCCCCAACTACATTTTTACATCCTAGCTGATGCCCTTATTCAGAGCAATTTACAGTAATGAGTGCATACATTTCCATCCTGGCCCCCCATGTGTATCGAACCCACAACCTCTGGCGTGGCAAATGCAATCCTCTACCTACTGAGCTACATGGGCACCAAAAAATCTGATAATCTATGTGAAAAACAAATGCAGAAAATTGGGGAACACCAATTAATTGCAGTACACGCCATACACACTTTATGTGATAAATGTCAGTAACAGATTTTCAAGTTTACCTTTTTACTAACATCCCCTCCAAAGACGGTCGTGGGCTTGCTCTTTTAACTCAACCCAGCTCTAACTGAGCGAGAGAGTTGCATGCATAGTGAGACAGTCTAACAACTACTTTCAGCGATTATGAACTTAGACAAACCCTGGATAGTCGTTGTTATTCCCCTTGAACACTTACTAATGTATTGATATATGATTAATAAGGATACTTACATCTCTATACCTTGTAAAACATTTCAAAACATTTACAAATGGCCATCTTTACAGTAGCATGATGTTTAAACGCATTAGCTTCAATAGGCTACAACTCAAGTGCTTGAGAAGTTGTGACTAATCACTCACCGGAGCATCGGGGCGCTTGAATGAACTACCAATTGTTGCTAAAATAGAATTATGTGTTTTAAAGATAGTAGGAGTGCAGGTATGTTGACTTCAGTGCAAAAAATAGTGTTGACCAAAAACATCTTTCTCAGTGTTGACCAAAAATATCCATTGACTTGACACAGCATATCATCATCATCATCATCACACAAGCCCAGTGTAATGTACTGAATACTGCTCTGTCACAGAGATGACTGGTCGGCAGCTAAGGAGTCCCTGTTGATATGGTTGAGTGCACATCTCCACATGGCACACACGCTGAATCCAAATTCATGATCCTTCTCCAAAAGTGTTGACAACTCTTCAAGTTTCTTTCACTGCAATTTTCAATTTGGCCTTCACCAGGTTGTGGGATTTATTTTGTGACAGCTGTGCAATAAGAGCTGTTGACGCACCTATGAACGGGGAGAGAAAGACAGAGAGTGCATGGGAGCTCCAATTTGGACCTTTACACAGTGTTGCCAGACAGGGGTATTTTTAATGAAAGTGTGTGGACAAAAATGGGCTTGGACGGGTCGATTTAATGATAGGGTTGTGTAGAAAAAATAGCATACAGGTTTTTTTTGTGGAGTCCGCGGAAGATTGTGCGGTTTACAGTCAATGAAATCTGGCAGCCCTGGCCATACAATAACCACTCTTGCTTTTTGACTTATTTAGGCCAGCTAGCATAAATTACTGTATTATGATCACATACATCCATATTGTTAATTTTGCACACATACAGTAATCACATTAATAACATTATTAAACAGAAAGCTAGACAATTAGATACATTGTCTTCATTGTGCAGTGTCTACAATTTATTGATGTTAGTTTTAGCTAGCAAAATATTAGCTAGCCAGCTAATGTTAACTGACCACAAAGTTAGCAAATTGACGTTATTTAGCTACTACGTTTCAAAACTAGTGAATGGAATTAAATAATTTTAAAAAACTAATGTTAGCACCATGGTATCTCATTAATGTTATGATGAACTAGCTAGCTAAATTATCTGACTAGTTTAGAATAAAATGTGAAGCTGGTGAATTAAATTTAATTAGCAATATGATAACGTTAAAGGTGCCCAATGCAGCATTTTCCATTAAAAATATCCGATAATAACCCTTAACAACCCTTAAAAACAGTCTCTGGCAGAGTGTCAGTACTGACACTATCGCCAGTGCCATGGTTGCAAGTAAAAGGTAGAAGGCCGGGATGTTCGTAGGCGTGTACTTTCTTGAAGGTGTGTGAGGTGAAGGCCAAAGACAAGCTGTGTTTGGGTTCATGTAGCCTACATGAATGCTCCAGAAACTAAAATATACGGAAGCAACGCAAGCAAAAGACAAAGCTTGGCGTAAAATGAGAGTACATTTTGCATTTGATGTCGAAGTTTGTGTGAACAGTAATGCAGAGTTGGCTACCATTCTACTTGACAAGTAGGTTTACATCACCTAATTTAACTTGTTGGCTAGATAGTCAAGGAATGCTATGTGTAAGTTACTAGATTGATGACGATGGAGAAACAATTATACTACGTAGAAAATCATTCAATGTTCTTGTTTATTTCATTTGTATGAGTGCAGATACCTTTTAGAAAGGTTTCTCCAAAGTCTTTGATTGAGACAAAAAGCTAACATTAGCTAACTAAGTTGTGTTCAAGGAGACACTCCTTGATTCCATTTCTTGCTGGAAAATAGTGTTACCACCTGGTGTTCAGAAATGTTAAGAAAAACGAACATGCATTGTGGGTTGTTTGACCAAACCTTATGCATAAGCGAATATTGCTCAGAAGTAGCAATAATATTGCCTTTTTGCTAGATTTAGCCTTGTGCAAACTTGTCGAAGGGCACTTATTAGATGACTTTCAATTGGTTTAGCTGTTTATTTATTCTGTGTTCCATAGTTATGGAAAGGGCAGATCATCTTTAACCCCATTTGAAACTGAAGTCTGTGTACATTGTTCCAGCATCGACGGTTGGAGGTGACACTGCTTCAGACCGGTCAGTATGCTCATGGTCAGTAATGACAATGTCAGATCCTAATGGGGTTATAGAACCGATATTCAACTCATTGCCGATAGTTGGCATAAAAGTGGCATTAAAGTTGCATAGTGCACTTTTTAGTTGCTAGCCAGTCTTACAGTCTTGCTTTGTTTTATCAAACATGGCCTTATTTTCTATGTAGCCAGGTCAACTTTAGCTACGTTAAATTTGCTAATGTTAGAGCTAGCTAATCAATTTCTGTAATTAATACAGTACTTGGCTACTTCTAACTAATACCTTGTGTACCAGAAAATAACAAAACTCAACGACAAAATGTCCTCGTTCATTTAATGTTTTGGATTGTCGCATTGTTGATGTTGTGAAATGGATCGATTACATTTCAATTAACTCAAGCAGTGTTGGGGGTAACCCATTACAAAGTAATCCCTTACTTTTTTTTTCAAATAAATAATACGTTACCCAATTGTCCGCAGTGCAACCTACGTAGCTTTACATAACGTTCCTTTTCTCTAGTAGCAAGTGGCAACTAAAGACACAAGATGGCAGCCCCAGCTCTCCCTGCTAAAAGGCATGATAGATCTACCAATGCCACTCGCACAGCTCCCATTAATTTCAAAATTATATAAGATTAGATTCAAATTTATTGTCATAGAACAAGTATAAGTACAGTAAAACGAAATGCAGATAGCATCTAACCAGAAGTGCCAATAGAAGAGGGCAGAATATTTACAAGTATTTACAAGTATTAAGTAAATGTATATTACAAGTGGAATGTATAGCTGTGCAATGAAGGCAAATGCAGTGCAAGTGGCAATACTAAATGTGCAATTAAGGCAAATAGAGGTGGGCAGAAAATGTACAAGTATTAAGTATAGTGTATGTTACAAGCGGGGTAATAGTTGTGCGGGTACAAATGGCAATTCTAAATGGCATTCTTGATGTGCATTCGAGGCAAAATGAAGGAGTAAGCTAGCATGTGCAACCGGGATGCAGAGATAGCAGCAATGAGGTCCCTGAGGAAGACATGTGTATTTAACAACTGTAAAAATGCAAGTATGATGGCAATTCTAAATGTGCAAAGAGGCAAATTGAATGTGCAAGGTGCATATGCAACTGAAATGCAGATGTAGCATCGACTAGGGTTGTGCAATACCACAAATGTTGGGTTTGATCTAATACCAAGTAATACAGGGCCAGAATCACCAACATCGATACCAATACCGATACTTTTTATGATTAAAAGTGGCTTATGTACTTTCATATAGGGGAGAGCTTCTTATAATATCCAGAGCTCTTGGGGAATCACCTATAACAAAATAATTACGTCTATAGCCTATGACAGACTACCTATTTCCATATTTCTAGTTTGAGGTATATTGTTTTAAATTCCATTAACATAAGTAATTTAGATATGTTTCAATGAGCTCAATATGCTATTTGAAAATCTGAATATAGTCTATATTTTACACCAAGCTCCCCTTTCGTTCAGCCACGGCATTCATGCATGCAATAAATGTAGGCTTATGGGTTGGATTGGCGGTCTGCGCGATGCGTATGTTCGTTGTTAGAGTTCGCCGATATAAGCAGCGGCGGTGGAGCTGGAGAAGCACTTAAGACGTGTTCACGACAGCGGAATGTTGTTTGCACAGAGTGACAGTTCTACTCTTTGATGAAATGGGTACAACTTATAAGAGAAACTGAAACTGGTATCGATCCTATTGACGCTAGAATCAATCTTCAAAAACGAGACGTAGGCCAAATTCCAATGTCCACACTCACGGACTTTGAAGCGCGTTCTCGCTAAGTCTGTGAGGGCTTAGGGCTGTCAAATCGTCAAGTGCGTGAGGGCTCTCTCGCAAACATTTTGAGCCCTTTATGCACCATTTTCGTAAGTCCGCATTTCCGTAGACTTTGCCTGAGGGAATGGGCTACTTGCACTCAGGGTGGTGACGTACTTCCCTTTAAAAATAATACTGCTCATCTGTTTCCGGCGCGCGTTAGGTGTATACATTTGTCTGAAGGCGCAAGTTTAGCTAGCTAAATAAACATGATTGAGACTCGGAAAAAGATGTTTAAGAACATGTTTTTTAAGAGTCAAGTAAAGAACTATTCAGAACATTGCTCTGTACCTCTGTGCACCGCATCTACTAAATTCAATGGGGTTATTAGTATGCATAGCTTCCTGCTTGACGTGGAGCTGTAGAAGCAGTGGTTAGTGCAAATACACCGGGACCACTTCACTATATTACAGTCCAATCTAAAATATGCAGCAGGCATTTCACCAAAGACCAGCTAGTTCAGGGCTGCCCAGCCCTGCTCCTGGAGATCTACTGTCCTGTAGGTTCTCTCTCCAACTCTAATTTAGCACACCAATAATTGCACAGTTAAAAATGAGGGGTTTCCATGATTCTTTTGTCTTTTCACTTCATGAAAAAGTAAGTTATCGTCACCTACATTGACAGTTATAGTATCAATGTCATTGACGAATAAAGGAAAAATGAACGTTGTTGTGGCATGAAATGAAATAGCTTTGCCAGTGTAAAGTTGGTCTTCAGTCCTCATTTCTGACTATTCCAAGTATAAGCCATTAAAAACGACCAGTGGCAAAAGCCATACAGTTGATACATGTTATTTGTTGTGGAATAAAGAAACATTAGTCACTTTAACACAATGCTTAGTGGTGTCTAGCGAAATATTCAAACTTGGCGTGATGTTAATGCGTGACAAAATGATCTAATGTTGAGACCTAATTTTATGACGAGGTAGCATGTCCCAATCGGTCCCAATACTGGCATACTAGCTTACTATATATAGTACGTACTTCACCATCTTCCGCGAAGTACGTACTTGTAGTACGTAGTATGCGATTTGAGATTCAGCATTAGTCTGGATCCTGACTGCTGTGCTGTCCCCGAACCAACTGGACATATCATTTCATGAAAATGAGTACCTTCGTAATCGTTTATGTATGTTGATGCATACATCTTAAATCCATGTATGCATACATTGATACATCATCTCTATAAAAAAGAAAAAAATATATTTTGAGTGATCATATGATCCACAAAATCAAGTCTTTTACTTTATCGCCCACTGACATTAATGTTAGATTACATCAGAGTCCCTGTATACATCTAAAGCAGATGCTAATCCTTTAAACATGCTAAAGATTTTGAAGGAGTGTAATCTCCCTGCCTTGAACCAAATGGATTCTGACTTCCTGAATGAGGAAATCTCTCTCTGAGAAATTAAAGATATAATTAAAACACAAAATAGTTGCAAAATCCCAGATCTTATATGAGGCCATTATTACATGTATACTTAGTGGAGGAAAAATTACAGAGGAGGTGGGGTCAAAGACATTGATTTCTCTCCTAAATAATACAAGCAGTGAGCAATCTTTGCCATCCGCATAAGACCGACTTCATCCTTAACAAAAACGTGTACTTATAACTGAAGCATCTCTTAAATCTTGTAATATCTCTTGATGCAGAGAGGCTGTTAACAACTTCGAATGGCCTTAATTGTTTGTGGTCCTACAGGCATTTTATATTGGCATTATATTCCTAAAATGGATCCAACTTCAATATAAGAACACTTTGTGCTAAAATGCTCACCAAACAATCACCGTTGCCTTTATTTAACCTCTTTGGGATGAGACAGGGTTGTGCTTTGTCACCGATCATGTTCACATTACCATCAAACCTCTTGCCCAATCAGTTATCTTAAAGCAGTACATAGACATTGCACATGACAATGTCCACATGACTGACCCTCAGATATCACGAACACTCAATACTTTGATATATTTGGCACCTTGTCTGGATACAGAATAATGTGAAATAAATGTGAACATGTCTTTAATGATACAAGACCATTAAACCTAACCCTTTACCATTTAAGATTTCATCAGAACAATACAGCTACTTAAGGATCTAAATAGCAAAACAATACTATTTATTATGAAAACAATTTGAGAGGCAGAACTGGACACTGAACTACATATGGCAGACTTGGAGAATGGCTACTTTTTGGAGAAAAGCACCTTTTTCTTAGAGTGTATATAGACATCAAAGACTAAGTTATATTGGGATCTTCCCTGAATGTGACAGACGTCACACTGTGGAGAGCAGTCTCCTCCACAGCTTTGCCATATATCCTAACCTGCACGGCTACTGGTCTGGAATCTTTGGGATCCTCTAAACCGACCTGAGGGCTCAGATAGACCTTGACCAGCTAATGATTATGCTCTGGGCTGACTGGCCAAAGCCCAACAGCATTTCATCTTTTATAGTCTTATTTCAGCAAAAAATATATTTATATATAAAGGGTAAAAAAAGGGGTTTCCCTCAATTAAATAATGCAGAGAGTAGAAACCCAGACAGGACAGGAAAGGTGGTGCTTGGGTGCTTGGCAGGGGCAATGGTGAGGGTGAAGAGTGAAGTATGATGGGCAGGGCAGGCAGCAAGGGTCTTCTGGGGAGAGGGGGTGGTAGCAGGAGGGGTTTTGTTATTTTCATCGTTGTATTTGTTTTTATTAATACGGCTATACACTTTATATGCTTGTTGGTATTTGCTTTAAATGTAAAATATTTGAGACAGGGATGAAAATACTTTTCCATTGCTTCGGTCATTTGTCTCTGAATCATTTGGTCAACAGAATGACCTCCCCTTTGGTCTGACCAGCTTGTGTATACTGCTACTATGTAAATGTTTTATTTCAATGGCCAGACATATATTCAAACAAAGATGGATTTCCTCATATTCAGGTGTTGATTGTCAGTTCCAATTTCCTCAAAGAAGCCTGTGTGTGTGTGTGAGGGAGAGAAACTGAGAAAAAGGCGGTAGAAAAAGGAAAGAGGAAGCTGTGCATCAAATCCTCTAGCAACTGAATAGCAAATATTTGCGTACCACAAAACACAGGAGCATTATAGTTTGCTCTTCACTATTTATTCCGACAGAAAAAAAGTTAGAGGCGTCCGAGAAGTTGTTGAGTGACCTTTGCGCTGGGCAACAAACATTCATAACGAGGACTGGTTCTGTTATTGACCTCTCTCATCAACACCATGAATAATTCAAAGATACACTCTTGCTTGTCCAGTGTACAATAAGCATAGAGGCCACTTTTGATTTAGCTGGTTTATATTTAATAAGCAACTCAGAACAGCACTGAGGCTCCTTTTTTAGAAGAATTTAATTGGACGTTGGTGACATCCATCACACTGTTGTCATCGCCGTGACCTTTTGTGGAGGGCTATTCATAACCAGGAAGTTATGAGCCGGTTTTCCATATTCCGTCACAACCACTATACCGCTTTATTATGCATGTTCGACCGTTTGTTAGTTAGGCTGAAGCGAATGCTTGTATTGTGTGGGTCTTTGTCCACATTATTATGGGAGGAGCTACTACATGGTTAGCCTGTGGATAATTATGGGAGGAGCTATACAACGAGTAGTCCTCACTACACAAGTGACAGGTCTCGATCTCTGTTATGGAGGAGCTATAGAAAAAAAGGCCAACACATAATTATGCGTGGAGATATGGAACAAGCGGCAAATCTCGCTCTCTGTCCTATACATGTGTAATTTCCTTTTCAGTAATTTCCATTTTTACATTTTTTGTACTGATCCCAAATGGGCATCCAACCACAACCTTGGTGTTGTATGCTCAGCCAACTGACATACACATGAACACATGTTGGATCAGCTGACCAAGTAGGGATTGAGACATTTCACTATATTTATAATGCACTATTGATGTCTGCAGTCACAGGATACCCCATACAGTACTGTAGTCTATTATCAGCATCCCAAACAATGCCAGCCCTGCGAGGATATATGAGCCTACTATGATTGAAAATGAAGAATAATGTGTTTGTGGCATCCATGACCCCCCCGCCCCCACTTCCTGGGGGGTTCTAGCAGGGCGGAAGCCTTAAGGTAATGGGAAAACTCTGGGGGGGACAATGAGCTATGAAAGGACAGAAGGGGAGGGCTCGAGCAAATTTCCCGTTCTTCACCCAAAGGAGAGGATTTTAAATAGATTGCAACCCTTATATGACTTCCACTTTCTTTTCCTTCGATGTCTGTAATTTAGAGAGCGTAATGGGGGGGCCTCCATAGGTTAATCTCATCAACCTCCATCCATGCTCAGGGGAGGATGCTACGGCTAAAACAAGCTCCCTAGCAAGCCCACGGCATTGGCCTTGAAAAGTAATGAAAGTAGCGAGACTGAAGGCAAGTGAGGGAGGATCATGTACAGGTGAGGGCGATCCCCGGGCAGAACCAGACGGTCTGCACTGCCCCCTCATTCTTCCGGTTAGACGCTTCACTGTGTCACTAAGACGAGCGTCACTCACACCCTATTTACTTATCGCTACTCTTTATACATCTAGATACAGCCCTCATATTTTATAAAAGGAAGCATGGCTCCCGTAATCTTTTCAGACTGGGACAAACTCACCCCATTGATAGCAATGTATTTATTACAGCAATAGCAATATAAGGCAAGGCGGAGTGAGATATCAGCTTACCCGAGGCTGAGAGAAATTTAAGATAAAGGATATTTAATATCCAGTTCACATCGCGAGGGCTAAGCCTCTAATAGCACTTGGGGTTTCTGTGCAGGTAATGCCTTCATCTTTGTCTAAACACACTTTCATGGACTTTAAGTGTAATACTATAAAGTGTGTGGGTCACAGATAAATGTAGCGTAATGGCTCAAAGCTGAAGATTACCAATACATCCTGTCTGGTTATTAATGCTTCTAGGCAATTCCTCTAAAGGTGTTATCTTCAGGAGAGAAAAAAAAACACATACATTTTAGGCCTTTCTTTACAGCACTTTGCATTTTGTCACATTGCATTACAATCAAACAGCGTGCATTCTGGATGGTAATAATCACTCTCTGAAAACAAATATACATGTACATTATTGGGAAAAACATTACGCTGGTGGCTTGTGTTCTAGGACACATTACCCTCGCTTATTTTGTGTCTAAATGATAATGAGCATTCAAATGATAACCTATATCATTTAGAGTGAAACATGAATTTAAAACACTGGCTGTTTACAGAGGGGTAATGTTTTCTTGAGATCAATCAGGTGTCCTCTGCATCCATTAAAAAAGAATAAAGTAACACCCATAGTTTCCTTGAAGCAGTAAAAAGAATGGTGTTGTCCTAATTATGCGTCAGGTAATACATTATTTAACAATCCAACATACATTGCAGGGTTGGATATGAGTAAAATAATTTATGACAATCACTTTTTTTGCCCCAGACTTTAAATCAAACTTCAATAAATGTGCCACCCCTATCCATTTTACATGAAGCCTTGCTGAAATCTGTTATTTAAAATTCTTCTGACAGCGCAGGGTCAAAAAAACAAAACAAAAAACACCAAAGAGCGAGACGCTTCACTTGCACACTAGCTCACCTTGGGCTACACAGCCACTTCAACTGAAAGAGAATCAGAAGAAAATGTGGCAGACGATCCAAAAGACAGTCCCTCCAAAAATGCATTTGGTTCCTAGCAATTATGGAGTGTTGTGCTTGCTAAGGGTTTCCCACGACCAAATCCTATCCTTCCTGTCTCTTCTTCTCCGTCTCTCATTCGATCTTCACTCGTTCTATCCTTCTCCCCACCTTCATCTAGTCCTTTCAGCAGCCCACAAATGAGTGTGGAGTAAGTTTGAGTTAGAAAAAACACAATGTTTTGATTTTCCCTTTTGGTGTGTCAGGTGATATGTTCACACATTACATAAACTCTGCTTCGGAAGAGGTGATGTTTTGAAAGCAGTGACATGCCAAAGGTCACAGGCCACTCGGAACAATCTTGGTAATATACATGTATTCTGATTCTCCAAGATGCATATATTTCTTGGAGCTGGTGCACTGTATCTGTTCGTGTTCATACATTTTACATTCCAACTCTTCTAATCTCCAATACCCAGGCCTCGTTCGGCAACAGATTCATTCCAACTTCATTTTGTTGCCCCAGATTCACACAGTACATGACAGTACTGTCTCTGCCACCACTGCTAATGACAAAAGCAATAAAACATTTGGAAAGGATAAGGCCATCCATCATGTGAAGCGCACGGAGAAACAGAGGAGCTTAAAGAGTAGAGCTTGGGCAGGGAAAGCTTAAATGTATATAATATTACACATTGAAATGTGACCACGTAATGACATCATGGAAATTAAATCAGGCCCTTGACTCAGTATTACTTAAGCTGAACTGGTGTCCTTCCTGATGTGAAATTAGAAAATTGAATAGCGTGGTTGCAGTATGTCTGGGCCCCCGCAGTTTCAGAGTTCTGGCCACGAACACTTTACTGTCAGAATTATTTATGTAATAAATGAAATAGACAAAGATGAGAGGTTGTGGCCTCTCCTTCCTTGCGGGGTTTGTGTGGGTTTCCACTATGCAAGTGTTGTTTTTTTTACTACTGACCTTCGATGCGGTTAGATTTAAAATGAAAAAATACAAACATGAAGAGTTGGGTT
>JACXGI010003953.1:20546-57927 GCA_016801175.1 Esox masquinongy
GGGGGGGGGTTGAATAGCTTTATTTATACCTTTTTAACATATGTAGAACAATTTTTGAGGGATCTTGAATTTTCAACAAGTTAAAACTCAGCAAACCAATTCAACTACATATGATAGTGATGTCTTTTTTGTTAGTTTGTTTTTAAACCTAGTGTCTAACAAGCTACATAAAGTATCCAGATTCCACAGTCTTGGATGTGACTGGGTGAACAAACATTGAGAGAAGCAAGCAGCGCCTGTTGAATCAGACCCAAAAAAAACAAAAAAAATGAATATTCCTCACCTGTCTGCTCATGTTGACTCCTCTTGTTTAGATTTCACAGTGAGGAAAAATAAAACTGCATATTTACTTTTAATTGAAAGGAAATTAAAGACGCATCCACATCCGCAAGTGACAAAGGAAGATCACAAGCCTTTGGAGCGATGATAGCTTTTGTTTAAGATGGATTTCATAAAGAAAACCCCCTACTGATAATGATAAAAAAAAATCTTGGACATTTCTCCAAATACAATTACCTCTGCATCACCTGATTCAATCAAATGCATTTGCATTCTGTTTGCATCCAGTGTTCCGTGAACCAGTAAACAAGACGGGGGAATAAATCGGATGTGTTTTCATGGTTCTGGCTGCTCCTCTGTTTGCTACATTTTATTCAGAATATTTTAATTCTTATGAATTTGAAAATACTGCACAATGTATGCGTATGAATGTTTTCTCGAATGGGGGTTGTCTTTTTGAGTCGAAACAGGAGATATTATCCCACGTTTTAAAACAGATGTTGCTTGGCTGGTGAGCGCTTGAGATTAAAAATCCACTGCGTGTGATGTAAACCCCAACCCCTTTATTACATGTATCGATGTAGTAGCAGCATGTTGGATCTACAGAGGGATGCTGGCTGGCATCCTAGCCGTCATAGTAGTGGTCCGATGCATACCAGATCACATGCTTCCCAACGGCTAGGGAGAGATCCTCTTTGCCAATCCTGTTCGATAGTCCAAAGATTTGGCGGACCTGACAGAAACAACGCTGGTGATTTTATATAAGTATGTTTTTTTTTTTTTACTATTAAGTCTGAAAATGTGAGACATTAACTGTTAGTTTCTAACAGTTAAAGATGAAGTCTGCAATTGTTGCACCTCCCTCCAGCATGATTGTATGGTGAATAATGACACTCCGAATATTTTTAAGGAAATCTTGGTAAATCCTGATGTGCAGGATAAAAAATGTGTCACTATTGATGATTGAGTAGAAGAAGAAAAGTAAATGTTTGGTTTTGGGAATATACTATATGTTTACTGGAATGTACTGTACATGTTGACGTGCATTCTGTCCAAATGAAAGAGATACAGTATGTATTCTAGCAATAGTGACTCTTCACAGTCCCAGAAAAATCTAAATTGTCCACACCAAAATGGTCACAAGGAATTGACAACATAGAGGTACAATAATACTGAGGACACATCTTTTGAAATTGTACCATTACAGTGTCTGTGATAGCACAGACAAAGCCACTGAGGAAATCTCCAGTTGCTTTTGCCATGCTCCACCAAATGATCTACAGACTACTGCCATGTGAGTAGTGGACCAGGGATGGAATGTTTTGGCGGTGTCTGGCCTTAATGCCTTCACAAGAAATTAATTCATATCAGCCAAAGTGGCTGCTGTGCCCTTTGGCTGGATGTAAAAGTTATAATTCTCCTGACTGGCAAGTAGTCACTCTTGACACAATGCTCTATTCAAGAGCAAGTTTTTCATTTCTTTTTTTTGCAACAAAACATTTTATTCATATGTGCAAGTTGCAATTCATAGCAAACAAAAGATCAAACTTACACATCTTCCAAGTATTTCTGCCTTTTAGGTTTATAGCTGGACCATGTCATTTTATCTGACCACATGCAAAAGTGGCAGCCTCATACTGTGCGCATTTATCCTACCAGTACTGAAGAGATGAACAATTGATTTTAGAAGCACTGTGCGAGATAATTCAAAGTGTTTCAAATAAAATGATCAAACAGAATGACATTTCTATGTTACATTTGTAATTCAGTATGACAGCATAGGTGTCTGAATACTTTAGCAAGGCACTATAGTTACATGATAGTGCTTTCATTGGTGTTCTACTTTACACTGCTCAAAAAATTAAGGAAACATGTAATCATCACAGTATAACACCAAGTCAGTTAAACTTCAGGGATATCATTCTGTCGAGTTAGGAGGCATAAGCGATTGTGAATCAATGTCACCTATTTTGGTGCAAATGAAACTGACAGGCACCCCCCCAAAAAGGGAATGGTTTTGCAGGGGGTGGCCACAAACAATTGCTCTCTCCATATCCTTCCTGACTGATTCTTCGCTAGTTTTGCGTTTCGTTAGTGTCCTTGTCACTACTGGTAGCATGAGGCAGTACCTGCAGCCCATTCAGGTTGCACAGGTAGTCCAGCTCCTCCAGGATGGCACATCCATATGTGCCATTGCAAGAAGGTTTGCTGTGTCTCCCAGTACAGTCTCAAGAGCATGAAGGAGATACCTGGAGACGGGCTGTTACACGAGGAGAGCTGGACAGGGCCATAGAAGGCCATCAACCCAGCAGCAGGACCAGTATCTGCTCCTTTGTGCGAGGAGGAACAGGAGGAGCACTGCCAAAGCCCTACAAAATGACCTCCTACAAGCTACTGGTGTGCATGTTTCTGACCAAACTGTCCGAAACAGACTCCATGAGGGTGGCATGAGGGCCCGACGTCCTCTAGTGGGACCTGTGCTCACAGCCCAACACCGTGCAGTTCGATTGGCATTCGCCAGAGAACACCAATGTTGGCAGGTCTGCCATTGGCGCCCCGTTCTCTTCACAGATGAGAGCAGGTTCACACTGAGCACATGTGACAGATGTGAAAGAGTCTGGAGACGCCATGGTGAATGTTATGCTGCCTGCAACATCATCCAGCATGACTGGTTTGGTGGTGGTTCAGTGATGGTCTGGGGAGGCATATCCTTGGAGGGTCGCACAGACCTTCTCCTGCTAGCCAACAGGACACTGACTGCTGTTTGGTACCAGGATGTAATCCTCAGACCCAGCGTATGATTTTACGCTGGTGCAGTGGGCCCTGGATTGCTCCTGGTGCAGGGCAAGGCCCGGGCTCATATGGAGTATGCAGGCATTGCCTGGATGATGAAGGCATTGATGCCATTGACTGGCCCTCACATTCCCCAGAACTGAATCCAATTGAGAACATCTGGGACATTATGTATCGGTGCAATCGATTCCATCAAGTAGCGCCACAAACTGTCCAGGAGCTCACTGATGCCCAGGTCTGGGAGGAGATTCCCCAGGGCATCATCCGCCGTCTCATCAGGAGCATGCCCAGACATTTTTGGGAGTGCATACAGGCACGTGGGGGCCATACACACTACTGAGTCACATTATGAGTTGCCGTGATGAAATTCAGGCAAGTTGGCACAGCCTGTGATTTCAATTGTTTACTTTGATATTTGGTGTGAGTTTGAATCCAGCCCACAATCAGTTGGTGATTTTGTTTCCATTAATTTTGTTCTCAATGAATTACACAATGTACAGTAAAGATGTTTAATATGTTTCCTTCATCAAGACCCAATATGTGATTTAAATGTTCCTTTTTTTACACTACCGTTCAAAGTTTTGGGGTCACATAGAAATATTGTGGTTTTCGAACAAAAAGCAAATCTGTTGTCAATTAAAATAATGTACAATTGATCAAAAATATAGTGTAGACACTGTAAATGTTGTAAATTAATATTCTAACTGGAAAGATTTTCAATAGGATATCTACATAGGCATACAAAATTATCAAATTATCATCAGATTACCATCAGTCTTGTGTTCCAATGGCATGTTTTGTTTGCTAATCTAAGTCTATAAAGGGTAATTGATTGTTAGAAAACCCTTCTGCAATTATGTTAGCACAGCTGAAAACTGTTGTGTTAATTAAACATGCAATAAAACTACTTTAGAGTAGTTGAGTATCTGCAGCATCAGCAATTCTGGGTTCGATTACAGGCTCAAAATGGCCAGAAACAAAAAACTTTCTTCTGAAATGCTAGTTTTGAGAAATCAATGTTATTCCATGTGAGAAATTGCCAAGAAACGGAAGATCTCTTACAACACTGTGTACTATTCTCTTCACAAAACAGCGAAGCGAGAGATATGTACAGGGTAAAAGGGATCTTGAAGAAGCAGGGCTATCACTCCATTTTGCAACACCATGCCATACCCTGTGGACAGCGCTTGATTGAAGCCAATTTCTTCCTACAACAGGACAATGACACAAAGCACAGCTCCAAACTATGCAAGAACTATCTAGGGAAGAAGCAGTCAGCTGATATTCTGTCCATAATGGAGTGGCCAGTACAGTCACCAGATCTCAACACTATTGAGCTGTTGTGGGATCAGCCTGACTGCATGGTACGTAAGAAGTGCCCATCAAGCCAATCCAACTTGTGGGTGGTGCTTCAGGAAGCGTTGGCTGAAATCTCTTCATATTACCTCAACAAATTGACAGCTGCCAAAGGTCTGCAAGGCTGTCATTGCTGCAAATGGAGTATACTTTGATGAAAGCTTGAAGGAAAATTATTATTTCGGTTAAAAATCATTAGGTCAATGACTATATTTCCTATTTATTTTTCAATATTTCCTATTCAATCTCATTCATGTATATTTTCAAGGAAAAGGACATTTCTAAGTGACCCCAAACTTTTGAACGGTAGTGCATATTTCTCACATTCAGTTGAAACATTTGTAAAATATGGTCCAAAATCACATTATTACAATGTTGTTCATTTGGTATGCAAAATAAAATTCCAACATCAATCTCTAATGGTAAATTATAACTACTGGAAAGGTTTCTGCCTTTCTTGCAACTTGCTCATTAACTACAGTATGTTTTGGAAGTAAAAGACTGGGGTGGTAAGAAACTAAATACAAAGTTTGTATGTACTGCCCGTCATGTAAGATGTATGCTGAAAGTTTGGGGAAAAAATGTATATGCTGAAAGTTACACTACTTTATCAGTCCTAGTATCAGATGGATGAATCCCATCATTCCATTTTTTCTCCCTTCCCACTCATTCTTTTACACCTCAGTTCACCTAACTATCTCCAGACCCCTAGTAATACATGTTTTTACCAGAGCAGATGAGTCGATTATTTTGCCAATTAGACTTCTTCCTTCCCTTCCCACATCTTCACGTCTTCACAGAGAAACAACACAGAGGTCAACGGTCACCTACAGCCCAGCTCAACATGTCTCCAGTAATCCCAATAATAACGTAACAGCCTCGATGAGTGCTTTTTTTGATACATGAGCCAATTCAACATACATTTGGATGTCGGTGTGTGCATTTTGACATCACCAGGACACCAATCATTCAGGAACCATAATAGGGGAAGTATGTACAGACATATTTAACATCTATTTCCCAGTTGGTTGTCTCACCTGCTCAAAGATGTCCACCATTGTTCCAGTACACAAACATACCAAAGTGACTACTCACTTCAGGCATTACAAAGTCCTTTGAGTGGCTGGTGAAAGACCACAGTATGTATCGCAGCAAGAGATTTAACAAATGGACAATGTTCCTACATGTTTAAAGAGATCTTTTAATTTGTTTTCCATTAAAGGTATACAAAAAAAATATTCTACATGAATCAGCTTGTTGTTGTGTCTTCAAACCTGAACTAGACTAAATTTACATTAGTCTCCTCATGGCAGGTTATATGAAGCTGGATATCTGGCATTCAAATGACAGAACTGAAACTTCAAATGAGAGGAACATGCTATAGCACCAAACAGATAGGCTTGCTATTCAGCTTATATTCTATATGGAGTTAAAAGTTCTGTATTCTCACAAAATGCACAGTTAAAAGTTTTGTATTCTCAATTTGTCTAGTTTTAGTTAGCTAGCTACATAGAACTGTTTTGCCATTAATTATTTTGTGCTAATTTATGAAAATAATAAAACAAAATTAATAATGAAAATAAATCAGTTTTATTGAATACCCACATTGCTCACATGCAATCTAAAGTTAAATCCAGTCTAAGTAATTGGTTTCTTGTTCTGTAATAAGGCATTGTTCAAACATGCTTTTGAGTACACTCTTGTTAAAATGGTCATCCTGAAAATCCTGTACTATGTCGATGTAATCATTAGGTGGTAAAAAGCTCCTCCATAAGTTAGATGTGATTTACCGCTCGGCCATCTGCTTTGTAATCTCTGTCCCGATCAACACTCATCACTACGACCTTTGTACACTGGTAACTGGCCCCCCCTTCACACTCAACAGCAGACTCACTGGTACCAACTTATCCATAAGTCACTTTTAGGTAAATGCCCACTCTACCTTAGCTCACTACTTAACATCTGCTAATCTAATAGTAACCTGCGCTCCAGAAGATATATTTCTCTGGTTACTTGTTCCTTCCTTTGGTTGATACTCATTTCAGTTTGCTGCTGCCAAAGACTAGAATCAGTCGCAAAAGACCATGAAGCTTGGCATGCTCATCTCACTTTACACCTTCAAAAATAATATAAACTAACTGATATCAGACACTGCATGTGGTGATTCCACTATTCTTAATGTTACATGGGTCTCACTGTATTTATTAAATTTAATGTTTATTTGTATTTATGCATATTTTTCATCTTATATTTCTTACTTATTATTTCTTAGATTCATCTTATAATTTCTACAATATTTATTTTCTGTCTTGTCTTGCATTTTACTATTTCAATATTTGTCTTTTGATCATACTTGAGATGTCTCTAGGACTTTATTGTAGTCCACCTGTGACAAATTCAATTGATTGGACAGGATTTACAAAGACTATTAAGTCTGAAAATGTGACTGCCGTGTTTATGTAAGGTCCCGCACTTCACAGTGCATATCAGAACTAAAACCAACCCATGAAGTCCAAAGAACACTCCATAGACCATCAGGAGTTCTGTTGAGGCATAGAGTTGGGGAAGGGTATGAAAAATTGCTAAAGCATTGAACGTTTCCGCAGGGCTCCATCATTGTGAAATGGAAGAAGTTTGGAACCACCAAGATTTCTGAGAGCTGGCCATCTGGCCAAACTTAGTAACCGGGCAGGAAGAGTAATGGTAAAGGACGTGACCAAAATCCTTATGGCCACTCTAACAGGGCTTCAGATTTTCTCTGCAGAGATAGGAGAACCTTCCAGAAGGACAACAATCTCTGAAGCACTCCATCAATCAGGCTTTTAAGGTAACGTCTAGATGAAAGCCACTACTGAGTAAAAGACATATGACAGGCTGGCTGGAGTTTGCCAAACAGCACTTAAAAGACCCTGAAAGCATTAGGAAAAATATTCTCTGGACTGCTGAGACGAAAATTTAACTTTATAGGCCTGAACACCAAGTGCAACTCATTAAAACAAGGTACCACACATCACTTGGCTAATACCATCCCTATGGTGAAGCATGATGGTGAAAGCATCATGCTATGGGGATGTATCTCAGTTGCAGGGATTAGGAGACAGATCAAGGTTGAGGGAAGGATTAATAGAGCAAAATACTTAGAAGCACACAGCCAAGACAACACTGGAGTTGCTTTGGGACAAGTCTGTAAATGTCCTTGAGTGGCCCAGCCAAAGCCTGGTATCATATGTGCCAACAAATACAGGTTCAATTTACTTGAGTCCCCGGACCTGAACCTAATAGAGCCAGTGTGTGGCTTCTGATTGGCTGTGTAGTGGGGGCAGTGCCAAAAGGTGAAAGAATATCAACATTATTGTACAGTATTGGGGTCCCCTCAAGCAATCAATTATTTTGCAAATAAATAAACAATGACAGAAAATGAAATACACTGCTCAAAAAAATTAAGGGAACACTTAAATCACACATGAAGGAAATGTTATAAAAATCAAAATCTTTACTGCACATTGTGTAATTGGTTGAGAACAAAATGACCTAACAACGGTCAACGGAAACCAAAATCACCAACCAATTGAGGGCTGGATTCAAACTCATTCCGAAAATCAAAGTAAACATTTGAAATCACAGGGTGTTCCACCTTGCATGAATTTCATCACGGGAACTCATAATGTCACTCAGTAGAGTGTATGGCCCCCACCCACCTGCCTGTTGCTTCTGATGAGACGGCGGATTGTGTCCTGGGGGATCTGCTCCCAGACCTGGATCAGGACATCAGTGAGCTCCTGGACAGTCTGTGGTGCTACCTGTTGGATGCACCAATACATAACGTCCCGGAGGTTCTCAAGTGGATTCAGTTCTGGGGAACGTGAGGGCCAGTCAATGGCATCAATGCATTCGTCATCCAGGAACTGCCTACACACTCTGGCCACATGAGGCCGGGCATTGTCCTGCACCAGGAGGAACCCAGGGCCCACTGCACAAGCGTGAGGTCTGACGATGGGTCTGAGGATTTCATCCTGATACCTAACAGCAGTCAGGGTACCGTTGGCTAGCACGTGGAGGTCTGTGCAACCTTCCAAGGATATGGCTCTCCAGACCATCACTGACCCACTGCCAAACCAGTCATGCTGGATGATGTTGCAGGCAGCATAACGTTCACCACGGCGTCTCCATGCTTCTTCATTATGTTACCACCGTCTACTTTGCAATAATCCCTTGACGCCATAAAGTCAGAAGGGACCGACAACTCTGTAATGTTTTCGATACTCTGTAGCATCCATTCCCTGAAGATTTCAGTCTTTCCTGGTTGTAAAGGGTCCCACCTTTACACAGCTGGCTACTTTGTGAAAATCTTGTTTTTCTTTTGTTTATTTAAATGTCAGTACATTTGGTTGGGATGTCATTAAAGGACAGCATTATTCAAGCCATATCACCGATTTGAACATAGGTGTAGTTCAGGACTGAAAATGGGCCATAAAGTAACACACAACACTTGTTGGAAAGACATTTCTGATTTGTCTTTGGTATTAACATTTGTCAGGGTATCCTGTATCTGGGCTTGCACTATTCATATATCTTTTGATCTTGACAAAGTCTCCAGTGACTGCTGTTGACAGGCATACAAATAACATGATGCTGCCATCTCAATACTTGACAATACAAATGATAAACATCACATTCACAAGGCATTACTGTATGTCAATGTGAAAAGTAGGAAGCCTGCGTTAAGAAATCTACTCCAAATCATCCATTCTGTTTGCAACAAGGCCATTAATAAGCACTGTTATGCAACACCTTAAATAAATTTTATTTTTGACTTACAAAAAACGGACTTTAGTACATAATTTTTGTCCAGTAGGCCAATTAGGCTACACAACACTAATCCCCAAACTAAAATGGCTTCCCTTAAGGTATTTTAATGGAATCCTCTGAACTAGGATGAGGTTCCAATTATTGTGCAGTGGGTTTGTGCTCTAGAGTGGAGCGAAGTGAGACAAGTGATCTCTTCATAAAAACTTTATACACATACAGTATTTTTCCTAACAGCTCTATTAAAAGAGTATTGTGAAGGATTTAGCCTCTTATCCAGCTCAAATCCTTTATTTCTCTAGCTGTGGTATGTACATTTGCGCATTGAAGAAGACAAAGCAAAAAATTCACCTTTCACACAAACGTTATAGATTTGTATAAGTGGAAAAGCATATAATCCGCAAAGAATTGTTTGAACTTGAAGATGAATAGATTCCTTTGTGTTATTTTCAAAGACCCCACTCTCTCACATACATATGTTACACAACAATGCATGAATAAGCACATAGGCTGAAGTAGTTTGATATGAAAATATTACAAGCGTAAATACCCTCATTCTTTGCGCAAAAGTTTAAAAAAGGAGGGGAACCCGTTTAATGGCTGACCAACTGCTGTGCAGTGGTATAATAACTAAGGAAACTATTTATTCTTAATTGATATGTCCTTTCTTACTATGAAAAGAACAATTATTTCTAGCACTGCATGCCTCTCGTAGGCACAGTATGCTATCAACTCAAAGTGCCCTGAGTGAAATGAGCAAGAGTCGTCATCCAACTCTGAACCTGAGTGAACCTTTTCATATTTTCCTATTGTATATAAAAGCACCGCAATTCTACCATCAAAATTATAAAATGTGACTATATAACAGCAATTGAGTATATCAACAGTATTTATAAGGCATTAAAGTAAATGACACATGGTGAGCCAGAGCGTAGAACAACTAATTCTTGCTAAGCCGATATTGCTTTCATGGCATGCAGCATAATTCCAGATGAAATTATATATAGCATTGTTGAGGAACTCATCGAAGTCACTCCATGGTGTTATTTTTATGTTGACCAAAGTGATACCCCTTCGCTGATCTCAAAATGTGACTTGAATTGCTATATAAGTCAAGACAATGGAATTACAACATACTGTTTCTATCTATTAGCTTTGTAAATGGTACCTTAGGCTATCAACCCTATGGTGTAAGAAATATCCCTTGCTGTCTTTGCTTCTCTTTCTCCTTCATCCTCAGCCCTAGAGGCATACAGTCTAGGGAGAAATCCAGATTGCAAAATGTGAAGATCCATTTGTTTGATTTGAATCATATGTTTCATGTTAACACGATTCACATGTACTGTTACTCTGTTGATTTCATATTGGAATCAATCAGAGTTCACCCTCTTATACCCTCCTTATTCTCAGGTTATTTATTTATATATTTAGGTTGGAATAGAAAAGTCAGTGCAGTAGAACATGAAAGCAATCAGTCCCTGTGATTTAACAAGAACCTTGTCCCGTTAAATGAACTCTAAACCCATCAGACTAAGAACAATACAGTACATCAGCGATTTTCTACTGCTGCTGCCGGTGTCAAAGAGGAGGCTGTCTTTTCTCACAATGCCAGTTAGAATGTAAAGGGAACATTTATTTTATCTTCAACATCACCAATGGAAAAACAATTAAATATGATCAATGGAGATTCGGTGCGTGGGGAGGTGTTGTGGGGGGATAAGAATGTCTGCCTATTCCTGTTTACTTACCTCCTGGAGACACAAATGTCAGTGCTGAGCAGTTTGTGGACTCCCTGCTAAGCGTTTGGCCTGCTCCAAACCAGACTGGTTCCATCTTCTGGACTCTTGGCATTCAACACACTCGTTGTGGCCATCAATGTGTCATTCAAATGACATGCCTTTCCAGTTTTACTTCTTCACGAGAATGTGTCTCTCTTCATTTATTATTGTAACATTTTTTGCATGATTGTTTTTGTGCAAAGACACTTGACCACAGTAATGTAACAACTATATTTACTTTTAACCTGTCCTCAATCAGGATCACAGGGAGAAACCCAAAAATAAATCATTAAGACGTCCCCAGAACGTCACAAGTTGTCCCATTTTGCTGGGAGGTTCTGAAATAAGTCACTTCATTCCGCTGCCACATTAAGTGCCAACATCACATGAAAAAAGCACAGTATACGAAAAAAGAGATTTAAAAGTGAAGACGCCAAGACAGCTGAAAAAGTGCTGCTGTTGTAAAACGCCAGGTATTGTTTTAAGCAAAAAGATGCCACAGCGGAGGAGCGACAATGGCGCTGCTAAACTGCTTTGGCATGAGATGACAGGGCCATCTCATGAAATAAACAGTCAACGTCACCAAAAAAAATACAGTCACTTTGTTTCCTCTACTTAAAAAAAATATCCAGTTTTATTTCAATCCTAAAGCATGCTGTAATTGGGCGATGGATGAAGGGGCACAGGATATAGCGTGCCTTTTCAACGGCTGCGAGCAAGCCTTTTTTGGCCCCGGCACCCCCCATGCTATTACTGCCATTACAATGTGAATCTCTCACCCCTATGGATCTGCTTTATGTGCAGTGCCAACGTTGGTTCAAGAGAACTCTGAGCAGAATAGGCTAATCCCTTTCAAATGGGACACGGCAGAAGCGGACATGACTTTGCAAAGGGGGGAGATGATGTCACTCGTTCAAAGTTTGGATTCGAAACGCACTCCCTCCCTGTCCACCGCATTTCCTTTGAAACTCAGGGCCAACTACAATAATCAGCTTCCACTCAAAGTATTTATCAGATGGTGGAAAGATGAGATTACATCAAGAGCAAATATGTGTCCCTATTATCCTGCCAGGGAGCGTCTCACAAGACTGACACTGGAGGTGACACGGAGAGAGAGAACAAGATAGAGGGGGAGGAAGAGAGAGAGAGCAGTGTCTTTGATAGAGAAGGAGAGAGAAAGGGACAGAAAGAGAGATGGGGTTGAGAGGAGGGGAAGAATGTAACAAAAAGACAACTCATTATCCCAACCCCGAAAAACATCCCACACTCTCTCAATTTTACACCACTTTTGTTTGTGCTCCCCGTCTTTGTCATTTTGACTAACTTATTTATGAGATTTTACAAGTTCCTTGGTGAAGATGCAGAGCTTAGCAGTTTATGTCTAATTTAGTAAATATCATTTTGCCAGTCAGGCTTGTCATCAACTTTTTCCCTCCCTTTTATGCTCACTGCTTTTGTCTCAACTTCCCTCGTTCTGTCTTCAACGGTTTGGAGTGTGGTTGGTTGATGAAGAGAAAACAAAACGACTCTTGATACTACAATATATTCCCTCTGATTTGAAGTCTGTTTTTCCCGCATAGAAGTTGAACTTCTCAGCTGTACGCAACAGTCTAGGACACATAACGAGGGCTTCAGACTTCAAAAGCACTTGTGGAAGGTCTGTGCCATATTTATTGTTTTTTTGTGTGTGTGTGTGGAGGATGACCAGTAACACACACAACAGCAATCAGCACTGTCTGTCTGCATCTCACTTCAGCAATGCTAATGATGAACGTGGTATGGCAGCTATAAGGTAACCCAAGGAGATGAAAAATACTTGGAATGTTTTATGGAAAAACAATCTGACACAAAGTCATATTCATCTCAAATGAATCCAATATTCTTTTTGGAACGATATTAGACGGTATCTATTATATTTTCCATTGTGTTCCATCTGCCCTTTTCAGGATCTAAATTATGTGCATTAGTACGTAAATGGGCTAATGCCTGTCTGTATTTAGCGGGCTACATGCCGTGAATATATTCTCTGCTTCAAGAAGTAATTGGTAATTACAGTGGTCATTTAGGCAATCACTGTCTCTCCGAGATTCATGTCATTCTTAAAAATAACTAGCTCTTAACCTTTGACAGAATTCTACAGAAACTGTTCATCATCGCCCCCGCTTTGATTAATTTTTGCACACATACACACGCACGCACATATACACACACACACACGTATGAATAAAACTAATGCTTTTACATTTGTTAACTGTGGCTACCTCCCCAATGTGAAGAGCAAAGAAGAGGTCTGAACGGCAACATGTAACGCATCATACTTCTAAACGCATTAGTTTCAATAAATAAACACTCAGACCAAACACCCACACCAGTCATTTGACCTGTGTTGACCCCTGACCCCTGCAGGATTCTCTTAATCTTTCTCTACCAAAAGTTACGAGAAAGTATTGCGGCACTTTAGTGCCACTGAGCCTCTGTTTAAAAAAGCTTTCTCCTTTCGCTCACTTTATTTGTTTGTCACCTCTGTTTATTTGTTTAAACAACTCACATAACACATTAGTCTTTTCCATGCCTAATGAACCTCTAGCCAAAGAATCGCTGATTATGGATTGATAAAGTCTGGGGGGGCTAGTCAAAAATGGGGAGGGCATTGTAACTTTCTTTTAATCTAGGGAGGGCTTTGCATTTTTTCGGGAGGCACGGGGGAGGGCAGTGAGATTTGTTTTAGTAATGGGTAAAAAAGGTTTTTGCAGGTTTTCCTGATTTAATTTATTCCATCCTTCCCCTGGCAATTTCATTTTTGTTACTTCCTATATTAGTGTGATTTTGGAAGAATCTAAGCCGCCTTCAGTAGGGTTTTTAACTAACGTTCAGGAAGAAATTCGTTATGTAATACAAACATGCCTCTCCAACAAGCAGAATAGGAATAATGTCTACTCTATTCACGGCATTTCTACCTACCACTTTCAAGAACATTGTGTAATCTCAACCGACTATTTGTAGTATTTTAAATGTTGTTTTTTCAATGTTGGATTTAGGATTGATGCACCCTTCGTGCGCCCAGATGAAGATTTGGTATAAAGTGCTCAGCAGACACTTCATACTATCTGGAATTCCATATTAAACTACTAGAATAGCCATGAGAGTCACAGTTGATATTTTAATTGTGTAAATATTATACACTTAAAAAAATAATAAAATTAATACCTTTATTACGTTCAAAGAGGTCATAAGAAACCTTTGGACACCAAAATATAAATTGCAATGAGTGGGCTGTTGAAAATTGTAATGAGTACAATGAAACTATACTGGTCAAATAACTAGCAAAATTGGGCAGATTTTTCTAGACTAGCCGCAACGCACGTGTTCCTCACACGTTCCTCACGTGTCTGTTGTACTACTTATGCCTGCACTGTTGAGGAAGTTTTTGGAAACCAAGCATTTATTTGCCATTAATGCTGTTGTTAATATTTATTTACATGAACCTTAACTTGAATAATGAATTAGGATTTTGAAATTTAGTAAAGAAATAGCCTTCCTGTTTCATTATGTTCTGTTCTTTGATATTTTTTATATAATGTGTGTGTTTAGTACAGTAGGGCAGGGGACTTGCATCTGATATCTGCTAAATGAGAATGTTAGTCTGTCACACATCTCTCAGAATTGTGTGGATTGTCTCTTTCAGAAGAGACAATCTTGCTAGAACTACTGTGGCTCCACAAATAGCAATAAAATAGCCATTTAGTGTTTAAAAATACCATCCCTGTTCCCTGAGTTGAATGTGGACTAGCAAAGGATTCTGAGCATCTGATGACCTCTAAATGAAAACATGATTTCATGTAAATGTATTTTCACATGGCATAAACTTGACTACTAAGCATGGATGAATAAAATGTAAAGCTTACTATATTGTTTGTATGAAATAAAATTTCTAGCAGGCTGTCCTGCTTACATCCCCTTGCTAAAATAAAAAATAAGGTATTTCTTTGTGATTATTACATTCTGTGTGATCAATGTAATGTAATTACACTCACAATTGTGGCCACTATTGGAAGAATTTGTGCTTTTCCTGTCTTGTTCTCCAATAAACTTGTCATTGTGCAACAGTGCATTTGTGAAGAAGTCCAAGTTGAAGTTGTCTTAACATTACACATTAATTATAAATATAATATTAAAGAAGAAATGTAAACAAGTAATAAAATAGATAAGTGATAATAGTGTCAGTCTTACAATAGCTGCCAGCAGAGTTAAGAAGGTTTCAGCATTCAGCTGGTAATGTTATTTCCTCTACTGCAATAGTACATTATGAAATAATGAATAATGAATGATGAAATGTCAGATGTGCAATAGATGCAATATAATGACTATGTACATAAAATTACCAACAATTGTACACTAGAGCAATATTACCATGGTAATTAATGCGGTGTTACATGTGCAAAAAATGCAGTAGAATGACCACGTAAATAATAGCACCTACCAGAATATGAAGAGCAGTGATACCGGGTAAGTGTAAGGTGGCTAGGTGAGTAAGTGTAAGGGACTGAGTGTAGTGGGTCCAGATGGCAAGTCAGTCCTGGTGATGCGCTGCGCCGTCTTGACCACCCTCTGTAGATTCTCATGGTAAAGGGCAGTGCAGCTGCCATACCAGGCCATGATATAGCCAGTCAGGATACTCTCCATGGCGCCTCTGCAGATGATGAGTCTGGGAATGAGATTGCTCTGCTGCCTAATATTTCTACCTCTCTTTTTGCTCTCCACATGACATAAAATAGTCGGCACAATTTTGCAAGCCAAAAACAAATGCATGTGTTATGGGCACTGTGTTAGCCATGGATGCTAGCTAAACGCGCTGGCAAACTCTCCAAGGTTGAGCTTGTTAAAATCGTAAATGAAGTGAAAAGGGCTGCCACATTGTAGTGATTCATTTAATTGTGACTGTTAAAAAAGAACACGTTGCCATGTGACATGAAAGCAAGACAACCAACATGG
The DNA here is from genome assembly GCA_016801175.1 of Esox masquinongy. Classification (NCBI taxonomy): domain Eukaryota; kingdom Metazoa; phylum Chordata; class Actinopteri; order Esociformes; family Esocidae; genus Esox; species Esox masquinongy. The sequence goes on from JACXGI010003953.1 coordinate 36,551, forward strand.
AGGATGCGTTGGTCAACTTGTAACACGAGCAGGTACCCGTAAGCAAAACATGACAGGATTGTCTTTCCCAGGATACTGACCAAAGTCAAACCAGGTATCCCAAACAGTAGGCATAATTCCCTCCTGTAATTGAAATTATATTGTTGTAACTGTTATTATTGCCCAAGTAGGTGTGGGTGATATTTGGACCAAAGTTGCAGACAGAAGAGTTAACCTGTTAGAGCAGGTAAGAGAGGCTTTTTAATCTACTGCTTACAGTGTGGCTTTCCCGAATAGTTAGACAGAAATATGTGTGATTGTACCTATCCTCCTAAAAAGGCTTGTGTGGCCACCGTAACCAAATATCCTATGCTTTGGTTAGACTTGCTCCCTAATACGATTTAGGGAACACCGTGCAAATAAAATTAATATGCTTATAACAATAATCAAAATACATAGTAAATATTTATTGAATATACAGTTAAGCCCAAAAGTATTCATACCCACGTTATTCATTTGTATCTCCAGCACAATGTCTTACCGTGTTTTGTCACTTGTTTATATAATTTCCAGCAAGAATAAACCTATTGGTCAAATAACAATTCACTATGGCTAAAAATTCGGCATGGGTATGAATACTATTGGGATTAACTGTAAGTGTATATTGAATAAGTGAATATTCTTAATTGATACCTAGAGTTTGACCAGCCCCCCCCCTTCCACCAGAAATCACAATCTGCCCCACAGCATGAGAAAGTTTATCCCCTCAATTTTTTATCTCCATCACAAAATCTTCAATGATGTCACTGGTTGCCTTTTTAAACAAGTATTTGTAGTCAGTTTCTTACTTTCCCTGATTAGCTGATCGGTTATTGTTAGTTCCCAGTCAGAAAGGATTTTTTAAGTAACACTTTATCCCTGGTACAAACAATATTAATTTTTTTCTTTATACAGAATAGGACAAAAAAGAAATTTTAAAATAATAAAAAGAGAAAAGCCTTCAGACCATATGCACTTCAGTTGGATAGAAACAGAAGGAAGTCTTATAGGGAATTTAGAGCTTAGAACATTGAACGTAGAAGTAGTCATACCGGCACAAAGGTTAATGCAGTTTAGCTGTTCCTTTGTACACTGAACCCTAAAATGTGATTTGCACACCTTATAATTCCTTACCCTTGCAACATTTCTCCTCACAAAAATGGAGAAATGGAATGAAAAGTCAAAGAACGATCCTTGTAATATTAATGAGAGAGTTTGTATGGGTAGTGTGATATAAGCTGCCTTTTATGCTTGAGTTACACAGCTCAAATTATGTATTCAGAATAATACTTTAAGTTTTCTTTCTTTAACTGAAAAGAATGTAGCCAAAGATACTAAAACAGGGAGATCACCACAGCGGTGGTCTGGCCTCTCTGCTTGATGGTGACTCTAATATCCCCGCTGATATGAGTCTGGGACTTCGGGTCTGACTGACCGCGCCTGTCTGATAACATGTCACCGCAGAACTCACTAAAGTGGATTTGCCATGATGGATGTGACACTTGGGTGACTGATGTTGAAGCTGTTTAGCTGAAACATTTATACGCATCAATATTCATTTTTTGCTCTCTAAAAGACACAATATTTCTACCAGTACCGATCAAATATAGAGTAAAAACAGGAGTGGGTTGGAGAATGGGAGTTTAGTACGCATGAGGGATGTGGGGACCGTTGTTTGTTACATGTAAAGTGCAAGTTATAAATAAGAGGTTGAACCTGTCAGGTTTGACTTTCACCGTTCTGTCGGCGGATTAAGATCTACCTTAAAATGTGCCCCTGTGCAAACAGGAGCTATGACACTTAGTTTATCGGCCAGATGGCTTCAGGACTGCCATGTGCTGACATGTTTTAGAGGTTGTTTGTCAAAACAGGGACCCCTCTAAGCATACATCAGCTATGATACTCAGACTGGGAATTGGGATATAATTGCTGTCCAGACAGCGACCAGTCAATGGACTCTTAGAGCGGTAGACATTGGGATATCAGCGGATTTATATCTGGCTTCATCTAACACCGTTCATCCAGAAGTAGAAAGGAAAGCAATAAACACTTTGGTTTGGCGGTATGCAGATGGTTGGTTTTCACTGTGTTTTTTCGTATCTGAGAGGGTTTGTGTAAGCGCACATTTTGTGATAAGTGGGAACGTAGCAGGATCAGGTTTGAGCTGACACAGCCGTCAGCCCATTCGGCCCTATAAGAATTACCCCGGAGAAGATCTGCTCTAACAACACCCTGAGCTGTGTTTTAGCATTTTCTGGCCAGTTCTGGATTTCATCAAGATCTCCCACTGAGTAAAGAAATATTAGCGTGGTAGCTACATATCTGCCAATTCAAACTTGCCTCAAAAGCATATCGTCTGTGCAGCCGAAAAACAGCATGTCCGTGCACTTCGTCCTTTGAATTGTCAAATCAGCTTGGCAAAAGAAGCGACACCATAAAATTCAGCTGTGGTTTTCTTTCAGCCAAAGCGCTTTTCTTTTGTCAAAAAAAGGGGGAGAAAAGCCTAGGTCTTAGCTGCGCAAGAGTATGGGGAATGCTTGGGTCCATCTGGCACCAAAAGAGGAGGCTTTGTCAGGATCCGTCCAAGACACACTGCTGCAGAAGGGTCCTTTTTCTACAGCACCTGCAGAATACCTCCGAGGGCAGCCAGAGAGACGGAGGCACCGACTGCAGGCTCATATTGTTCCATGTTAAGTGTATGGGCAAACACTCCCTCATTCTCCACGTGCCCTCGCGGAAAACATCCCACGTTAGGCTTCACACACGGGCAAATCAGATCGCCTTTTTAGGCTCCTCGGGCCATGGAGAATGAAGAGGAGAGAGGACGGGAAAGAAAGAGGGAGAGAGGGAGATGAACAGGAAGAGAGTTCAAAGGAGAGGGAGGAGAAGTGAGAGGGAGTGAGTGAGGGAAAGAGATTGAGAGATGGCCTTTACTGTTTACCCCGGGACACCTCATGCCTCACTGCTCTTCATTAAAGGAAAGAGAAAGAACATCTTGCCTTATCGGAGGCGTCCAATTTGCTTCCGATATCTACGTGTTCTCAATTGATTTTGGTTATGGAAAAAGTGTACAACTCTGATTTATGAAGTCAGAAATAATTTACAACTCTTAACCACCAACCTGTGAACAGCGTGTCCGACTCCCTCAGGGTTGGCTATGTTTTCACTCGCCGATATCTGAGAAACCCAGAAAAAAAAATCCCTCATAAAATCCCCATCATGTGCCCTTAATTCATAGACTGTTCACAGCTGTTTTATGAAAATTAGAATTAGGTTATGCTTGAAGCACGTTCAGGATAAATCCGTTCTAAGCTTAATTATGATGTTATAAAAATATGTCCTGTGTCGGCACATACAACTTTTAAAGTGTATTAAATATTGCAATCATATTTAAAATTGTTATAATCTCTCCATATAATTAGAATTTTACGAGTAATTGCTTGTGGGTGTCAGAGGTGAAGGTGAATGTAATTCCCATATAGCTGTCCTCCACAAGACAACCAGCACAACAACTCTACAATAAAATCCATCAAAACCACTATTATCCAAAGCTAAATATATTGACCCAGCAGTTCTTTCAGAAGAACCAAGCACACAGAACCATGTCTTCTTCAGACTTCTTACCACGCAGATTAAAGCGATTCTAGATTGAATTACACACTTTCTAGTGCACATCTCCAGCACCGGGAAAAACAAAGTGTAGACATTTTAAATCAAGAATACATAGTGACGGATTATTTTAAACTAAAGTAGACATGCAGGCGAATGTGCTTATCTCTATAGCTCAGGAGGCACAGATAACCGCCATAGAGGACGTCTTTGTTTCCCTGAGGCAACCTTTCATTCCAGATGTTAGCAGGAACTCTGTGGTCTGAAGGGATGCTAAAAGCAGAGCTAGTGGTGTTCACTTGACATAGGTCAAGTTGCTTGACTGATCTTTTACACAGGAAGGCCATGGTTAACAGTGGCACTTGTCGGGTGAATGGCTTTAAGTACAATGAGCCATTAAAAAGCTCTGCAGGGGTTGGCTCAATCGAGGGACATGACACTGTATGTGGAGTAAGTGGTAATATAGCATTATCACTGGGCCACCCACAGAGCGCCACAGAAGAAATTGAGAGCGCTATATCTCTGTCAGCTCCTCATTCTCTTTCGATGACATTGGCCGCCGCTCATTGAACTATCGCAAGCAGGGGAGAAAATGGAACGCAATTATGTTGGCTTTTCGAGATTTCAAGTGCCTTTGCATGTCACAGGTTGTCGTTTCTGACCATCAGACTAAGCAGTAGACCACGACATTAACTTATCTAAAGCAGCTTACAGAGTCCCTGTGTCCATCAATACAAACCTTAAGAATCGAAGACCTCCTTCCCATTCTAGCAAGTCAGCTCTTCAGAAAACATGAGGGAAGTCACAGTTCCATCTGTCAAGTCCATACGCTGGTGACCCGCTGTTTGGTTCCGAGAGGGCCAGGCTACTGTATTGGTGAGTTACACTGATGCCTAACCGATGTGGCAGCGAAGAGAGCCACGCATCCCACCAATTCGGATTCCCACCACAGCTCCTCGGAGAATCCCGGCATCCCTCACATGTAGGCCCAAGATAAAGCCACGCCAGGCGGCATCAAAAGTAGCGGGCCAAAGTTCTGCCGGAGAAAAGAAAAACGGAGAAGTTTAAGCGGTGGAGTCTTCCCCTAAAGGCAAGCTGGCAAGCCATCTGTGCAGACATTCTAGCCATGGACACCACCCCTGGAAGAGAGCGGAGGGGAGAGTGATAGAGACAGACAGAAGGAAAGAGAGTAACAGAGATAGAGACAAAGAGATAACCAGCGGAGACGTAGTCAGAAGATGAAGCAATCTTACATAGTCAATGACCTCCAGAGGGCCCCTTGGAAATGGACTACAACGTTTCCCTAACGGGTGGAAGACGTTGACATGTCATCTGGCGAGTTAAGAGACATGACTTCTGCCTCATGTTTGAAAGGCTTCTCTTTAAAAATTGTACACGGACATCGACTATGTTTGCCTTGAATAGTGGCTTCCATTTCACAAAAAAATATAATTTTTTTTTTATTGTTTTTTATTTATTTTATTTCTCTTTCCTGGGAAAATCTGCCAGAGCTTATACATCGAAGCCAGCACATGAACTTTCAATCAGGGATTAGCCGGATTTTCCAATGTGGATCTTCTTTTGTGAATTTGGCCAGCGTTGCCTCTGTCATTGGCAAGGGGAACGTAAATAGAATATGATCCCTGGGCCAAGGGGATTGCCTCGCTTATTTCAAAGAAAGACTTCAAAACCAGGGCCACTTAGCCCTCTCCACGAGTGTGATGTTTCGGCGGTTTGAAGTGTCGTCCACATGACAGACCACCAAAACGTCCGTTTCCAAGTAGGCGACATACTGCCATCGCGCACTTTGTCAGCGCCGCCTGAAAGACAAAACGTCTCAGAGAAAGGGAAGAGAAAAGGCAAACAAACAAGCCCGAGCCAGAATGAAAGCGATCTCTCTGTTTAGCATTGGTAAGCATAGCCTTCTGACATCCCTCTATCCCTGTCCGTCCCCATATCTCCCATCCTGCTCGGGCCCTCCTCTCTCCATTGTCCTACGCAGAAGTCCACTTTCCCAGATATAGATGTTAATCCGAGCTTACCGGGCTGGCTCGTCAGATAAGGGGGCGCCTCACTGCTGCATGTAGGACTCCCATGCACTATTAGAGTTCTGCTTGTGGCCATGGGCCACCAGAAAAGTTGGAATGAGGTCTATCTGAATGGGGGCTCTGTAGACACACACAGACAGAGAGCTCCGGCACACACACACACACACACACACACACAATAGCAACCCGGGAAGACTTAACTTCCACATAAACAGAAGTTTTATCTTAAACAGAACAATGGACAAATATGCCACCCAATTGAGCGTTGTGTTTGTTCTTTAAATGTCAATTTGAAAATCCCCCCTACTTTGAGGAAGATAATCAGGCTGGAGACGCGCGGCGTACATTTTTTTCTCACGAATTGCCGTTTGTTAAACGAGGGTATCGCAGGCGCTTTTCTGTGCATTCGCGACATCAAGCAAACAGTGACCCAGGTGTATCGGAGTCGTACGGCTGCACAAAGCCGCTCACCGCTTTTCCGGGCCGGGTTTAAAACAAGCACCGTCGCTCGCCATGCCGGGCATTCTATTTTTAAATCCACTCTTTATCCAGCTCACTCCATCAGCCCCGTGTCTCGTTCTTCTCTCTCCCCGTGTTTATCTAACGATCTCTCTCCCTGTCATCTCCTTCCCTCCAAAAGGCTGTCAGACTAGTTTGGTGTGAAGTGGGGGGGGCGGTAATGAGGGTGTGTGGGGGGGGGCTCCTCATCAGGCCCCCCCCCCCCGGTGCGCTGGGCTGTTCGGCAGGTAGATAACGTCCCACTGGGTGGATGGGCAGGCTCCGGGGGAGGGACGTAGGGCTGTTTTTCTGGAGCCAGTAGGGGATCCAGAATCCCGACAGGTCTGGCGTGCTCACTCAAAGCTGGCCGTGATTCGGGACGTCACTTTTCCCACGGTTGACTTGGAGAACACAAACACGGCTGAGCGCCGAGGTGTAAACAGCTGTCAGTCGTCTCGCGCTGTTATACCGTTGAGCTCTTGAAAGTGGACAATGGCAGGCCCACTGAAGTAGACAGCAAAGACACGGTTGCAGTGATTTTGTGTCAACATGCGTCCCCCCCACTCACAAAAAAAAGAGCAGCTGACACCCTTGAGGAGAGCAACGGCGATTAAATGGTTAAAGCCTCAGAATGGCTTTGGGGTACAGGAGCAACCGTGTCACAGTATATTTCTCACCTATTCATGTCCCCCCTTTGTTCTTTAAGTTCTTTTTTTTGCATGGAGATGCGTGTCTAACCAACTGGCTTTTGTTTGTGTCTTTAAGTTGCTTGTTTTCTCCTAAGCAACTTGCACCAGAGTTTTTCCCTGCTTGTTTTGTGTGATTAGTAGGTTGCCTAGCCTCTATCTGAACAGGACTGCTTGGGGCCTGGGGTGCTGTGTGCTGTGTGAAATGGCCCTCCACTCAGCCCACCTATCTCTCCCAAGAAGGGGGCCACAGCCTCCCAGCGGAAAATCCAGGTCCCCGAGCGGAACGCAAGGAGGGGAGGGGATTAGGAGTTCCGCCTGAAAACCACGGTAAATTGAGTTCTCACTGTTTATTTTTATACTTTGCATTGTAAATTAAAAAGGGAGGTGGGGCGATGGGTTGAATTTGTCGTATTCTACTTTTTTTTATTATTTGTTCCCCTGCAAATCAGATTTTGTTTCTCCCCACCTAGTAAATGTAACGCCCCAGAGCACAGGGAAGACAATGCGAACAGGAACATGTGTCTGACGAGCGAAGGGAATCTGATGCAGCTGACTTTGGGTTTGTTCATTCCTGCTGTTTGTCAGAACCGACTGGCCTGGCATTTCCTGTTACCTAGGCATTTATACGAAAAGCCATTTGAATGTGTCTACGTACTAGATCCAGGCCTACATTGTAGAAATGGTTAAAAAAAAAAGGTGAAAACAGTTGTTTTTCAACTTGGTCTGCAGTCTTAGATAAATACAGTATGATAAATGAAAAGAGATTCTGTGATGTTGTAGTTTAAGGTCATTACCCTTACGCCACTCCCTATTTCCTACGCTATCCTAATTTGAGGAAACAACACACAGATAAACCAATTATACGATCCACATGAATAAAACATTGTCTTGTACTTGTTTGATACGTACCTCTCATTTACTGTAGATTCAGCTTGAGATGGAGCACATTCTGCAGAGAAATAATATTGGCACATTAAAAGAGGCAGAGCCAAAACAATAGCTTTAGACGACATGTGACTATTGATTCATTTAGAGGTTTTCATTTTCAGACCACACGTAATGCAAGAACAGCACAAAGAGGGGAATGAAACACACATTCTCCATTGTAAATCATAATTGATATTGTGCATAGGTGATGTTTAGAGGCTGTACCAATCGAATACTTGTCTTTATTTGAAAGATGCATTTTATGAAAGATGCATAAAGAAATGCCTAATTGTATTTCCTTAAAGATTGTTTTCTCCCTCTTTCTCCCTTTCCCTCTCTCGATTGGCTTCTCTCTCCCTCACTCTCGGAGAAAAGTGTCCCTGTTGCTCTGTAAGTAACGCCACCAGAAGCATGCCAGACGGGCATGTCAGAGATATGGGACGTTCCATGCGGCATCGGTCTGGAACACGTCCATACTCCATATGGCCAGTCCATGCCACGCATATCTGGGGACATGTTAAAGATCAGAGGTCGAGGGGCCGTTGGGTCTTGAGGTTGTCACTACGATTCAGCTCAGACGTTGACAACTTCATTTGGAGGATGACAGTGTTCTAGCAGAGGCCTTACATGTGGACGTTCGCTGCTGGACGACCAGTTGAAATCGAGGTTAGGTGATGTTCAGCGATGACTAATATCAAGTGGGGGCAGGTACTGTTGCCTGGGAATCAATGGTGGTTCTACACTCCGGGGGGGCAGTGGGGGGTAATGTTCCATTAAGGGAAGGGGTATACAAGAGTATGGGGAATCAGCAAATGATCACATGGACTTATGATAACTATAAAAAAGAAATCCCCCCCAAAAAAGTTCAATGAGCAATTAATATTTACAAAAGGAGGCCTATCGTCAACTCTCAAGATATGAACTGAGATCTCCTCACATGCATTTTCTTTTTCTTTTTAGATAGCGACATGTTATGAAGGCCCCCAAAAAATGATAGAGACTTTAATGTATTCTGGTATATTACTCTAAATGGTTTCATCAGTCTTTGAAAGCTGAGAAAATGTGCCGTTTTATTATCTCTCTATAGTGGGTGATGAATCTTTGCCAAAGGCCCCTTAAACCATACATGGGATACAGACGGGGGGGTGGGGGGGGAGTCATTCCAAGTCAATGAGGAGCTTGGGGAGGAGGTGGGGGGGCAACCTTTCTCCTCCCCCCAGCCTTCCTCTTCTTTCAGCCAAGTTATTTGTATGAACGCTTTGCATCACTACCTTAAACTATCCATTAATCAAGCCACCATTTTTTATTATTTCTGTAAGCGTGCTGCAGATTGCTAAATAAAAAGAGATTTCTGTATGAAGAGAAAGGAGAAATGCAACCGTATTCATTGGACCTTAAAATGTTTTGATGGCTTCTGAGAGGCACATTATATTTACACAGGAATGTGTCATTAACGTCAACGGCGAACCAGAAACTATTAAACTAATACAATGCTAAACTGAACAACCTTGAGAATTTGATTAAAGCCATTGTGAGTTTTAAAAATGCTCCATTCTTTGAGTAAAAACAAAAGACTGATGCATCCAGCTCTAGTTATAATTCAGCTGTCAACTTTCATTGATGTATTTGACTGTCGCAGCTAGCATTTACATACTTTCTTATATAGCGAAGGAGGGATCTATGCTGAGAATTATAATGGGGGTTTGAAACAAACACGCCACTGTTTGTGTTTCATTTCAAATTAGCCGCTGTAATTTTCAAAAGACTACAGGCATTGTTTGCTTGGCAAAGTCTTGTGTTTAGAGCATCTTTAATTCCTTGATTATATTGCTCTTGTTGTAAATGCTTTTCAGCCAAGTGCTCTTTAACACCAGTGAGTAATCTTTGCTCTTAGCTCATCTTTGCCTGGATGTTAGGTTTCCAGTGACCTTTTCAGTCTGTTTATTAGCTAACATGCATGCGTGCAGGTGTGTGAGTTTGTGAGGAGGCTCTTAACGAATGTGAGTGTTTCATTCAGTCATCCTTGCCTACGTTTCTAGGGTATGCGATCAGGACTCCTCAGTCATATATTGTTATCATAATAGCATGATAATGCACGTTCCTAAATAGGTTGAGGGAAAACAGTGCATCATATTTAGCGCTTAAATATGTTCTCCCCTGATCATGCTTTCAAAAATAATTAGACAATTTTCAGAAAATGCATAGGGGGACATTTCAACAAATAGAAGCCATGACAAAATGAGGCCTTATTTGTGTTTCATTATCTGTTTGAACATATTTTACATCTATTGTGAGATATTTAACATTGTTGTACCACACCCTGGGGATATCTTACACACCGATGTAATTAAAGTCACCATTTTGCACAGTATCCTATTTAAAAAATCTATATATTCTATATAATTATGAAATGATGCATTATTTAATATAGAAACCCCAAAGGTCCACACATGTGGCGATAATTTTAATCAAAAGAAAATGAATAGATTCCCTTTTCTTATTCCTGTTTAGAAGCTTAATTGGAGAATGGAGTAAATCTCGATTATTTTCAGAGTTTCACCAACCAAAATGAAAAACAGAGAGTGAATTAGTATGAAAGCATGCATGAAATCTAGTTTTAAATCATTTACGAACCATGTAACAAAGTGACTGTAATTACACTGACTTAGACCACCACTTAACAACAAACTGTGTGACTATGAGTCTCTCGCGTTCCTTGTGTGTGTGTGTGCGTGTGTGTGTGCGTGTGCGTGCGTGTGCGTGTGTGTGCGTGTGCATTCGTGTTGCATGTCTAAGCATGCTTACCAAAGAGTCTGTATCATCATATTTTGTGTGAATATTACATGGTCATATTGTTATGTGCAGCATTGTTGCTAAAGTAGCCCATTAAAATGCAAGCATGTATATTAAAAGGCAGCAGTGCCTTTTGATGGATGGTCGTCAGTTTATGAATAAGTGTGCATATTGATTGGCGAAAGGTGAAAAGCAGTTTGACACAATTATTTCTGAAAGGGCCTCGGCTATACCACAAGATTTAAAAGCAATTTTCAACGCCTGTCACTTACATTTCCTTATATAAGACCTCGATGACTCCTGGAAATAGTAATTATGAAAATGTCCAGAGTGTATTGCATCCAGCCAGCTTCATGCAAATGTTAGGGTGTATTTTGATATACATCGGTGTGGAGAAGGACAGTGGAAGAGCGGATGATTATCATGCTCACAAGAACCGATGCTTCTTCTCCCTTCATTTCTTCCCTAGAAAAAAACTAGTTGTCCAAATGCAGTAAGCAAAAGGTAAATCTGACGGTTTCTTTAGATTAGCATTAAGTTTAGAGTCTCTTGCCTGGGTATTCAAATTGTCCGTTTAGGAGAACCGAGGGGTTTAAGGAGGAGCTAAAACACTAGTTGCTGTAGAGTGTGCGAAGCTATGCTGCAGCTAGCTAAGGGTCAGGATATTGAAATAGAAATTGATATATTTTATGTTAAATAGGGCCTTCTTTCAGCAAATCGGAATTCTGTATTGGTCACTGAAATAGTTGTTATACTGTAACTGGGTATAGACACAATATGCATTTGACAGAAATTATATAAACACAGTGCGATGGTTCTTGGGAGAAATACACATTGTTCTAGTGTTCTAGAAACATTGTTCTAGTGTTGTTCATTTATATTGTAGTCATTTACCAGGTGCTTTTATCCAAAGCGACTTACAGTGCATGCATCTAAAAAGAGCTAGGTGAGACAATCGTGCAGATCAGTAGTAGTGAATACATACTACTCTGTGAATTACTTATTGGCAAAAGTCTGAACTGGAAGGAAGAAAATACTAATAATAAACTGCTCCATAGGCAAGCACCATGGTCTTGTAATAGAGGCAAGCTTCAATGGAAGCCAGTGGAGCAAGCGGAGGAGCAGGGTGACTTGGGAAGGTTGAACACCAGGCAGGTCACAACGTTCAACTGGGCACACGCCCAGGAGCCCTAGCAAAAGTGAGTTGCAGTAGTCCAGATGTGAGATGACAAGTGCCTGGATTAGTACCTGTGCCACTTTCTTTGTGAGGTAAGGTAGCATTCTATGAATGTTGTACAGCATGAACATTCAGGAGCGAGGCATCTCCCTGATGTTCACGAAGAAGGACTGAGTTTTGTCTAGGGTCATGTCAATGTCATGTCAATGTTCTCTGCACTCTGCAAGGGGGTCACTGTGGAGTTATCAGCTGTGATTTACTTTTCCTTCCCCCTGTGGAAAAGCAGCTCTGTCTTATGTAGGTTGATCTTGGGGTGATAGGTCTACATTCAGGCAGAGATGTCAGAAAGACAAGCAGTGATGCATGTCGTCACCTGGGTGTCAAAAGTAGGCAAATGAGAAAAACAGTTGTACCATCTGCATAGTGAGAACATCAACTCCATCCACTCTGTATTAGGTACTGGTCATTAACATAAATATATAGATTTATAACCAAACTGTGAATCATGAAGCTGCAACTTAATATATAAAGCACGCAGACATGGTTAAGAAGAGTAGTTGTTGTTTGACCAAACATCAGAATGGAGAAGACGCGTGATCTAAGCCACTTTACCATGGTATGATTGTTGGTGCCAGATGTGGTGGTTCCAGCATCTCTGAAACATCTGACCTCCTGAGATTTTCACAAACTAAAGTCTCTCAGTTTTATAGATAAGGGTTTGAGAAACAGAAAAACATCCAGTGATTGGCAGTTCTGTGGGCATGACCACCATGTTAATGAGAGAGATCAGAGGAGAATAGCTAAACTCATTCAAGTGGACAGAAAGGCCACAAATACTGAAATAATCACTCTTTACAACAGTGGTATGCAGAAGGGCATTGTTGAATTCACAATGCATCCAACCTTGAAGTGGTCGGCTACAGCAGCAGGACGATGGGGCTGGGTTAACAGCAGCTAAGAACAGGCAGGTAAGGCTACACTGGGAAAGTGGTCACCAAAACTGGACGATTCAAGGTGGGAAAAAAGTTGCCTGGTCTCGATTTCTGCTGTGTCTTGCAGATGGTATGGTCAGAATATGGTGTAAACCACATGAATCCATGGATCCATATTGCCTTCTGTCAATTTTACATGCTGGAACTTGCGGTTTAATGGTGTGGAGAATGGAAACCTGGCACTCAAGAGGCCCCTTAAAACCAATTTAGCTTCATTAAAATGCCACAGGGTACCTAAGCATTGTTGCTGACGATATGCATCCCTCTATGGCCAAAGTCTACATGTTTTCAAATGGATACTTCCAGTAGAAGAATGCGCCTTGTCACAAAGCATGCATCATCTCAAGCTGGTTCCACGAACATGACAGTGACTTGATGAGTGACTGAAGAACCTGCAGAGACTGTGTGATGCTAATGAGTCAACAGGGACCAGAGTCCCTAAGGAATGTCTCCAGGACCTTGTTGAAACCATGCTGGAACAAATTCAAGCTGCTCTGGAGGCAAAATCAGTCTTACCCGGTACTAGATTAGATTAGATTCAACTTTGTTGTCATTGAACAAGTACAGTACAACTAAATGCAGTTTGCGTCTAACCATAAGTGCAAATAGAAGAGGGCAGAAAATTTACAAGTATTAAGTATATGTATGTACAAGAGGAATGTATAGATGTGCAATTAATGCAAATACATTTCATTTGGCAATTCTAAATGTGCAATGGAAGCAAATAGAGGAGGGCAGAAAATGTACAAGTATTAAGCATAATGTATGTACAAGTGGGTTAAATAGTCGTGCGGGTACAAGCAGCAAATTCTCAATGGCATTCTGAATTCGAGGCATATAGAGGGAGTAGGGTAGCATGTGCAAATGAAATACAGGGATAGCAGCAATGAGGTTCCCGAGGTAGACATGTACATGTAACAACTGTAAATGCAAGTACAGTGGCAGTTCTGAATGTGCAATGAAGGCAAGTTTAAGGTGCAAGTCAGCATGTGCAAATGAAATACAGGAATAGCAGCAATGACACGTACCTGTAGACAACTGAAAACCTTATCAGACTTTGTAAGGCAGTGACAGAGTCCAGTAGTACAAAGGATGGGTATGATTAGTGATGGGTCACAGAGTTCAGCAGGGTTACAGCAGATGGAAAGAAACTGTACCTGAGCCTGCTGGGGGCGAGAACGGAGAGACCTGTACCGCCTGCCTGATGGAAGGAGGGCAAACAGTTTGTGGCATGGATGTGAAGGGTCCCTGGTGATGCCGCGCGTCCTGAGCAGACACCGCTTGCGCTAGTGGTCTACAATGGCTGGGAGCCATAGATAATAAATTGGTCACTGAGTGTAGAGGTCTGAAGTAACTAGGTCTGGAGGGTTACTGCAGTGGACTCATTGACACAGTAACACACTGTTATCTGTACCCTGGGGTGAATACCTGGGGTACCATGGCGTGACTACCTGGGGTACCAAGGGGTGACTACCGGGGGTACCCTGGGGTCCCCTCCAATGATCGACAAACTTCTTGTCAACAGGTTGCCAGAAGATTTCTCTGATATCTTAAAAGGACCCGTCTTTAGACAGACTAAGGAACAGCAGTGCTCCCTAGTGGTCCCGTCGGTGGGTTTTATTATAAATGTTGAACAAATGTTTAATTGTAACTAAAAACAGATGGGTGTAAGATACGAATGTTATTTTTTGGCTACAGGTTGACAAGATGTTGGGTTAGGGTTAGACTACTGACCCACTGAGCCTTTCTGAATAGTCACCCCAGGGTAGAGAAAAACACTGTGACTTAACCCACTGCAGTAACAGGTTAAATGGACCACCAATGAGTAATCTGATATGAGTGAAAATGCATCATAATTATGCAAACTTTTGCCCATAGAGAAGAGCATAAATCAAATCTCTTACATGTAAAAAGCCTTGCACATTGCCTATCTTACACAACATGAACACAGTTCAGGAGATTCTTATGGTTAAGGCTGATGTTTCAGACACATTCTTCAATTCATCTTAGGAACCATATCCGCACCAATGGAGTACGTGGAGCATTTATTTCCATGTATTACAGACTCGGTGCGTGTGTTACCGTCAAACGACACACATCTCCCTCCATGCTCACTGCACACAACTAAGGATCAGCAGCGAGAGGCATTTGTCAAGGTCCACACTCAAAGCCCTGCCAATCTCCAGACCACACAACGCAACCATCCAGAGGCGGTTTGACCATCTTGTATCAACATGAAGGAAGCACTTCCTTGCGGTTCTCAGTGCTGTTACATACGATGCACCCTTGAACTGGTTAAAAAAGCTCAGCGGCCTTCTGGGGGATGAGCATCGTTCCCGAGAGCAGCGCGCACGCCAAACAGGAAGTGCACCGCGTGTTTTTAATGCGGTTTCCACTGGCATCAATCATTCCGTACAATTAGGCCAATTCCCACTCAATTTTCTGCCTTCCGAGGAGTGCCGCGATGCTGGCTGCACCAGCAGCTGTCTCCGACCCAGCATCCCACACGTGAAGGCATCACACATTCGCACTGTCATTGCTGCTTGGGCTACACCCAGGAAAACAAGGGGCAGATTTGTCCGTGGATGCAGGAGGTGGATGCAGGGTGTGTCTGCCATGTTTTAGCCCGTTTCGGTTTTAACTCGGGCTCACCTCTTTCCTTTCTCCCGCCGCCTCTTCGGCCTCAAGTGGCATTCGTTTTCCATGGCAACAAGATTAGATTAGGTGAGTGATTATAGCTTATTAAACACCAAACGCTGTTAGTATATTCTTATAATTGTGTATGTAAACACTTTTCCCTCATAGCACTCTTTGCTGGAAATTGCTTTGTACAGGAAGCCTGAAGCTTAGTCATAATAAAAATATAATTATGAATTAGACAATAGCCACTCAGAGATCTCCCCTCCTGCCCCCACTCACTGTCTGGAATGGGTGAGAGCTGTTGAAACTCCAGGTACAGCCAACCCCTAATAATGAACAATAAAAATGCAAACCTCCTCATTTTTTTTCCTGATTCTAACTAATAAACCCACTAGAATGAGCATTCACACTTGAGGTAATGAGGTGTGGGGGTTTTGACTTCAGCACTCGATATTGACTGCCGTAGCCCTTAGCCCCACTTTTGAATTTAATACAGTACTCCGGGGCCAAAGTGATTGTCAAATTATTTTCCTTGTTGTGTGGAGATATACGTAATTAATATTAAAATGAAGCATTTTGTTGATACTCAGTGGTGTATTATTACAAGTGTTGCATCCGAAAGGCCTGTTCCTGCTCCCAAGCTCCCCTCTTCTCTCTGCTCTCACAGATAGCGGGATACGTTCAGAAGATACCAATTACACGAACCCTCAAATCAGCTTTATCATACACAGGCTGTTTCATGGGGAGTCCCACTGGTTTCGGCAAGTGGCACACGCACTGCGGAATAAAGCCCGTTTAACACAGGGTATCCGGGGGAAAAAAGAGATGCACGAAAAAGAGGCGAAACAATTGCAAAGAGTGGAGCTGCTCTAGGCTAGGAGAATATGAGCAGGTGCGGGAAGGAGAAATTACTGCTATAAAAAAGGCTGGCCCTCATAATTTATCATTAATCTGGCCGCCTCCGCTCGCAGGTTTGAGCTTATTTTTTTTCGCATGCTGATATCCATGTCATATTTCTTATCAAAGATTTGTTTATGCTTTTATCCTTGTACTCTGTCTCTACACTTACCGCAATGGCACGGTTTTGTCTGGCGGAGTGAGGGGGGGTGGGTTGTCATTGAGCCCATGATGAAACATGGCACTGTCATATTGACACAGGCAGCTGAAATAAAACACAACAGTAAACGCAATCCAGGTCATCGCGCAGCATCACCAAAACCGCTCAAAAGAATCACACGTTCACAGGAGAGCATATGATCTCGAAAAAAACGCAGATCACCCCAAAACACACAGCCGATCAGTCATCAAAGGTACAGTAACAGATAAAACTACATCACCAGAAACAAAAAGCTAAAAGTGCCAGATTGCATTTGTTATGAAACAGAGTCCAACTTGGCACAGTCTCAGAAGGCGACCATTAAATCCGTCCAAATATACTGTGTTTTGACACCACATAACTGATTTATTAGAACTACTGTCAAATTTCAGTTATATAAGATAGAGTTGGTTTATTGAGATTCTTATAATATGTTTACTGGAATTCTCAAACAAGCTTACTCTAGGCTACAATAAGAGACGGTGTGATCTACTTTTGAAAACGGCACCGGCGTGTGACTGAGGACTGTTTCTGATATTTAGTTTTCATCCAAATATACAGATTAGAATGTCTTCTTTTCCATGCATATTTGAATTGGTAATACTGATTCTTTGTTTACACTGTGCAATTCACTAATGAAAAATATGTGCAGAAGTTATTGATTCATGACCGTAATTGTTTAATTATTAATCAGTTTAGTCTATATATTAGCATTTTTAATGCCGTTGATGCTCAAAAAAAAGCCTTGAGAATGTTGGATGCGTGTTGTTTTATGTCATCTGATACCACTACTATAGTTTAGCTGCATGCAATACTTGTTTACTAGTCTTCTGCATCTTCAAGGCAAAGCATGGTGGTAGTCATTCCCTGAACCATGTGTTAGTATTTGGAGTCTGTATCAGTGTCGTCTTGGACGGTGTTGGACACCTGCTGACCTACATACAGAACTTGTGCGTCTGTCAAGGAAGGTCTGTGTCATCTGCATAATGTGCAAATTAAAGTGCCTTATCGTATTCTACAGTACTCCGTTGATGAATCGAGACAATTTAATCTCCTAACCTCTGACGTCTGTGTCTCTGTCTGTTTAAGCTCATCGTGCCAACAACTACCAAACTATCTCTCTCTCTCCATCAGTCTGTCGTTTTAAACTCGGGTGCCCGGCCCGTTATCTGACCATGCAGCTACTTGGCCCCACCCAAGACGTTTCGGTGTGTTGGAAGAACCACACAGCACCTAGGTCCATGACATCCCTGTCCCACTTTCCTAGTCTGTCTGCCTGCCTGTCTGTTAGCAGCACCCTCCTGAAGCAAGCTTTCTGCCTTCCCCTTCAATCTGTGTGAAGGACAGGATTGATTAGCATGCAGAACAGTCATTTACATACTTTTGCACACAGATCACTCTGAATGAACAGCAGTAGTGGCTTTCTTTCTTTTTTTTAATTTGCCTTTTATTCCAAGGGTGGGGTGGAGGTGGGCATGGTTGCTGAGTGTCTGTGTGCGTGTGTGTGTTTGTGTGTGTGTGTGTGTGTGTGTGTGTGGGGGGGGGTCTTTTCAAGGAACACCCCCAGAATTAATGTTCCACACCTGTGCACAGTGCGGCAGTCTTTATCGAGCATCACAGGTGCACCACATTAATTGTGGGAGAGACCATTTTCTGTTGATGGGGGTGTACACTTTGGCAGTCAGTCAGGCAATATTCACTTAGAAAAGAAAAACTATGTAAAATAAAGTGCCGTTCTACAAAGTTGGCACTTAACAGGATATTTGGATTCATTGTGTGTCTGTACATAGCACACATCACAGTATATAAAAATAGTGCCCTATTTTAAAGTAGTGATTAAATTAATGCTAGTTTGGCACATATCCTGTGTGCGTGTGTGTGTGTGTGTGTGTGTGTGTCTTACTGCTGTGCTGTAAGCGAGGCAGAGAGACTCTACTAATGACTGTAATGTGTCGGCACGGTGAGGAGAGGCGGAGGAGAGGAGGAGGAGAGGAGGAGGAGACGAGTCTAACACACCTGCAGGGCCCAGAGGCCAAACGTACGAGACTGCCCCCCGGTGACGCAATTACCACAGCTAAACACTTAACCCACGCTCCTATCATCCTCTTCTTCCTCCTGCACGTCTTCCTCCTCCACCTCTTCCTCCTCGTCAGTGGAGTATGATAGGCTGTCAATCGGCTGCCTGTCACTGTGCAATTGGACAGACAATAACAGCTCACGGTCACTGAGCTGGGCAGATTCCCTTAAGATTTCCAAAGACGTATTTTTTTTCTTGGACGTCAAATAATGAGTAACAAAAGGTCAGTGGAGCATTGCTGCTCATCCACTCATGTCATAATCCCAGTAGTCATGCATGATTACCTTTCAAATGGTTAAAGGTAAAAAGGAGTAAAAACAATAGGCAAGAAATCACGCTCCAAAAAAAACCTAAAAGTGGTCAGGGTGTTATTTTGACTCCGCCGGTCAAAAAGAAAAGCACTTTCGGGATTCATTTTGTTTAAATAAACGCTGCGGCGCGTCTGAGGGAGGAAAACAAGACACGCTTCTCCTCCCTTCATCAACGGCCATTTTGAACTCCACAATTGACCTTCTTCAGCATAATTTACAATGAATCATATCAAAGCCCCAAAGTGTTAAAGCTATAGCATCTTTCCTCACACGCTTGTAGGGATAATAGCTTTAACTAGAGCAAATTGTCCCCTTCATTTGTATGACTATTGCGACCCAGATTCTCCTCAACTCACCCTTTGACAAAGGGGGTCATTCGCGAGCAAAGGAAATGAAGCCCACTAGATATTGTTTGATTGGATTTGCCTTTTCAAGGTTTTGGGATCATTACTGAAATTCATTTAAAGTGTTGCTGAAAATGAAACCTCAATCCCCTCCCACGTTTAATTATTCTTCCGCTGCCTTTTCTTTCTTTTTTTTATTTTTAAAGTCGCTTCAAAAATTAAAATCCTTCTGCTGTCCTTAAACGAGTCTCGCGTGGACCAATAGCATATGATTATTCTTTTGTTTCTCTTTTCTCCAACACTTAAATCTTCCTCTTCCTGTGGCCTCACGCTTTTCCTCTCCTCTCTCAACTTCCTCCCTCTCCGCGTTCACTCCCAGCCTTTCTCACTTTGTGTGCCCCTCTCATTTTAAAGAGAAGCAGTCTTTGGTTCCAAACCAAATGTGTTCATTCCAGCATTTCAATAAATTGAGAGGGAAGGCATTAAAGTTAATCAGACCAACCACATTGTGGTTAAGGCACGTTGGTTGGATTATGGATTACTATTAGCTGGATGAAAACCGATTCTTTCATTTAAATTCCGGATTCCTCATCTTGCTAAAATTAAAAAGGGAACTAATACTTCTTGGACCGACTTTCGTCTCTTCATGCGCCCACTTATTTCCTCTTTAATCTAACTGCTCCGCTCCGGACCACATAGAGGGAACACACAGGGAGCGACGTCTATGCAGTATATCTCCGACTCTTAAGAAAGGGATTCTATGTCATGCCACCATTACTGTTTATGGGCAGTTGCTTTGTGGGTGTCCCTCTCCTGACCAACTTGGTCTATAAACCTGTAATTTACCAAAAGTTTGGCTCGGCCATGTAGCGAAGCGAGACAAGTAAACCCAGTGAACACGTTTCCTACAGTTCCACTTCAACTCAGCTACACGTGTCGCCGTCAGCGTCATGTCAATGTGACATTTTACCCTGTTACAGGGGAAACCCACCAAAAACAGCTTTTTTCCCAGATCACAAGATCAGTGTTGCCAGATGGGGTGGGCTGATTTACAGATGGGGTTGTATAGAAAAAATAGAGTTTGGGTGGTTTTTTTTGGTGTAGTGCGCGGTGGCGATTTTGCAATATACTGTCAATGAAATCTGGCAACCCTGCACAAGATAGAATGAACACGGCCATCGGCCACGAAGGATTAAACGTTGGCTACTCTCGAGTTTGGCTGCTGCCGACAGAGCGGACTGACGGCGCGGCAGCTTTCACATATTTGATGGGAAGCGTTCCCTCAACGGCGGAGGGCAATGGCGGACGCCGCCGGCCGTAGAGGAGCAGAGCTGTTAGAAGCGACATTCTGGCGGTTTGATATCTTCACCTATCAAGCTGAACTGTAGGTCTGATCGATGCGACTTACAGTAACTGGGAGTTGACCTGGATACGAGCGCCTGCTAAATGACTAGAATGTAAATGTGCATTTTGGTCGGACCAGTGCTGGCTCTGTTCTAGCTGGTCACAGTAAACGTGTAGCAGATGGGAGAGTTACGATCGGTCATATATTGCTTTAACAAGTGGAATGTTCCCCTTACTGTAACGGAACTCCAGGCATTCTGATGACATGTGTGTAATATGAGAAAATATTTCCATAAGCATCTAGCTACATGGCCTCAATGTGTGGGCGTGTGGTTGTACATTTAGGGTTATTACGTTTCAATAGTATTTCTAAGAGTAAAAGTAGTCTAAATGTCGTAGGCTGAATGTCCTTTGTCCTGACTGTTTTTATGTTTGTTGTTTTGCTGTCTGTGTGTGTGTGTGTGTGTGTGTGTGTGTGTGTGTGTGCATGCGCTACAGCCGGCGCCCCTGTCACTAGTGGATGGTATATGTCAGCCTTGACTACACGCTGGCTCCACTATATCATCAGCTGCAGGCAGCTTGCTGGAGATACTGGCAAATTGTTCTGCTGACAATAAAACTGTGTCTCCATTAGGGTTGGTTTCTCAGGACAGAAACATGCCTTTCAACACGGCTCCACCAGCGAGGACAGACTGACCATGTGCGTGACAGAGAATAAGACTGTCCAGCGGTTGCCAGTGCTGTCGTTGCGTCAAATCACGTCCTCATGTTGGAGTGGTGCAGGGCTTCCATGAAGGAGATGTGGGGGGGGGGG
>JACXGI010003954.1:0-18359 GCA_016801175.1 Esox masquinongy
TCCGACAGCTGAAACCCATGTCTTGCATACGTCTGTGCGTGGTGGTTCTTGAAGCACTGACTCCAGCTGCAGTCCACTCTTTGTGAATCTCCCCCACATTTTTGAATGGGTTTTGTTTCATAATCCTCTCCAGGGTGCGGTTATCCCTATTGCTTGTACACTTTTTTCTACCACATCTTTTCCTTCCCTTCGCCTCTCTGTTAATGTGCTTATACACAGAGCTCTGTGAACAGCTAGCCTCTTTAGCAATGACCTTTTGTGTCTTGCCCTCCTTGTGCAAGGTGTCAATGGTCGTCTTTTGGACAGCTGTCAAGTCAGCAGTCTTCCCCATGATTGTGTAGCCTACATAACTAGACTGAGAGACCATTTAAAGGCCTTTTCAGGTGTTTTGAGTTAATTAGCTGATTAGAGTGTGGCACCAGGTGTCTTCAATATTGAACCTATTCACAATATTCTAATTTTCTGAGATACTGAATTTGGGGTTTTCATTAGTTGTCAGTTATAATCATCAAAATGAAAAGAAATAAAAACTTGAAATATATCAGTCTGTGTGGAATGAATGTATACATTATACCAGTTTCACTTTTTGAATGGAATTACTGAAATAAATCAACTTTTTGATGATATTCTAATTTTATGACCAGCACCTATATGTGCGCAACTTCATGAGACCAGCGGTGGTTTATATAGGTCTACCCGTGAAATTATAAACCGCGCCTAATTATCTATTCTTAAAACGTGTTTTAGGGGGTTAAGGTTAAACAATGGGATTTGTTAATCCCATTACTTAAAATAACCGTAAATTCACACAAAAATAAATATTGGTTCAAATTTGACTTTTTGGGTGTAGAATCAGATTTGTGGCTACAGAATCTGGTGGAAACAGAACCCCACCCATTTCTAAAAAAATAGGTCCTATAACCTTGTGCAAAAAACTATGAAAAGTACATTTCTTGTGAGGCTTGTTTTGCAGACATTAAGATTATTCCTTGTGTAAAAAAAAAATGAAGATCCTCGTCCAAAATGAATATCAATGGAGACACACCACCAGGCCTACTTGATTTATTCGTTCAGGACTAGGCTTTGTCGTTAACCGGCCCTTGACGTATACAACAATTATTATTTATAACTTAAAAACATACTGTTTTGAGTCATTGTTTTAATTTGTTTTATTCCAACACTTCCACATCTTGCCTGCTCCTTAATAAGCGCTTGTTGAAACGGCTGATGTAAATAGGGCTTCATATTTTATTTAAAAAAATTGATTCCCATCGATAACATTTAAATACAAAATTGGCACTATACCACATTTTCTTTGACCTTTGTGATTTCCCCGCCGATCCTGTAGATGGAACCATGTGTCTTTATTTTGAGTGCATGTTACGATTAGCTCACTGGTTGTTACAATGGACTCGAGGAACACACATGCCATAACAATATTTTAAATATTTGACAGCTCGTGGAAACTAATACATACGGTAATCGATTGGTTGAAGTTACGTATACCCTACAGTTAAACAGACATTTGTGCCAGATCTGCCAAAATGTCGGCAATCTATTCTTTTCAAGAACAACTCGTTTCTATCATGGACGCTTTATCAAAAACAGCTGTTTCAGAAATAAGCAAACTGGTCGACATCGAATCTAAGGTTTTAAAATTAGAAATCACTCGGGGTCGCAATGAAATCGCAGTACTCACAGAGAAACTGCAGTTGATGGAGAGTTTGCTTTGGATCGGCCGTGGGCACAGGCAGGATGGAACAACAGACACTCGCACGAAAACGTCAACAAGGGCAAGAGAAGGCTCAGTAAACGGTTCTTTTGGAAGACCCCTGCCCGAGGTCTCAGTACCTGCCATCAAAAGGTTTGTAAAATTGACCTTTAATAAAAACTCTACGCGCAGGAGTAATACACGTGTGTCAGTAGACCTTGGTCAGTTACTTTCAAATATGTAGGCAATGTTCTTGGGTTTTTTTGTCCCAAAAGTGCACATTTAATTTTTTTTTTTTTTTTTTTTTTACAGTTTTTAGATTATTCTAGCCACAAAGACATTGACATTTAAAGTTACATTTTATCAATAGATTGATTGAACTCAGAGTTATTCACCTGACAGAATATTTTTTCCTTGTATGCTCAGTGAGAGTTCTTGGGAAAACATTTGCCCTCCCCAAGATTCACACCGTGTCCAAAGGCCTGAAGATGGTTCTCGTGTTCAGGAAACGGTGGTAAGTTCATTTATTTATTTATTTAGATATTTTTTTCAGGCTTTCATGCTTTTAATAGACACAGTGGGAAAGATACACTTGCTGAAAGAGCAGTGGGCTGGATTCAAACTCACGCTGCAGCAGTACTTGTGCACTGGAGGCAGCGGTTTAGACTGCTGGACCAACCTTGACCACACAGCGGTAAGTCTGGACATCAAACTCCTATCGTCAAGTAGCCTCACTGTCCTTTTTGCCAGGTTCCATTTTTGCAAATTATTGTTCTTCGCCCTGCAGCCTATTGCCGTGATGAGAGACCAGCCTGAGCTGATTGTGATCAAGGAGGAGGCTTCGCTGGTGGATATATGGGACGGTGGGCCAAAGACAGAGCTCATGAATAAAAAGGGTGGGTGTAGATGGTGTTAGAAATCACCAGGGGATTCGGGCCGAGCTCTACAGTGACCGTAGGTCAGTGGGTCTTGTCGAGTGAATAGTGTCTGGGTTTTCAAAATTGGGTAGACTATTGACTTGCAATAGTGTTTTCTGAATGGTTCGGTAATGTCCTGTAAAAGGTTGGGTAATTTAGAACACAAAGCTAACAAGGTCAAAACATGCAAAATTCAGACTGCAGACAAAATAGCTGGTTTTGTGTTAGCAGTCAGGACTGTTACATACTGTCTTAAAAGGTGTGCTAATGCATTATTTCTTTTCATAAACCTCGCTAACACATACTTTCCTTCATGACAAGCAGGAGTAGCAAAATCAGTTGAAACAGATGCCAGGTGTCTCGATGGGCTTCAGCATTGTCCAGATGACTCAGATGATCAACCCACGCATACTGAGAGCCAAGTGAACCACAGCACTCTGGCCTCATCCATAATGCAACTGGAGGGCCTGGACACACAATGGACGCCGCCTGCATGTTCACAGAGCCAAAATGCGCAGCAGCTAACATCTGCTGCACAGACAAACTATGCAACTGGAAACAGCTGTGGTGGTATAACAAACTTCTCCCCTCAGAGCTCCAGTGTAGCAAAGTTAAATATGAAGATCCACAGCCTAAGAACGTCAGGCGCTAAAAGGTTTGGCTGCATGCAATGTGGCAAAAGTTTCAGGTGTTACAGTCAGCTGGAAATACACCAGCGAAGTCACACAGGAGAGAAACCCTACCGGTGCCAATTATGTGGAAAGAGATATGCACAGAAAGGACATCTTTATACCCACCAACGCACGCATACTGGAGAGAAGCCGTACCGCTGCCTCGACTGTGGGAAGAGCTTCATTCAGAAATGCACTCTTGATATGCACAAACGTACCCACACCGGAGAGAAACCTTACGTTTGTATGAAATGTGGGAAAGGGTTCACTAAGAACTGTAACCTTAAGAAACACATGGGTGTTCATACTGAGTTTAGCATGCATTTCAGTAGAGAGTCCAGGGGCCCAGTTTACAAGAGTACAGAGGGACAACATTGAGAAAAATAATGTTATTAATACTAGTCCCAATCATACGCTAAGCACCTCTGCTGCGGATTTGCTCAACTTCAGTCCTTTATGTTTTCCTTATAGAATGTCTGTATTCTCTGGAATAATAAAGATTATTTTTCAACATTTACTAGGCTACTGTTTTGCAATACCTTTTAACCACCAAATGAAATAGGTTTGTAGGATGAATAAGATTGAAAACGTGATTGGAAGTAAGATCCGATTGCTAGGAGGTTGTCGCTTTCTTGTTTGGATTATCTCAAATTATGTTGTATTTATCCCTTGAGCTTTACTTCGTGTTTTACGGTAATATGTCCCACAATTCCACGCGGTAATGTTTAGACAGAGACGGAAAATCGAGACATCCCACTCTCTCCTTTTCATTGTTTCAATGAAAGTCGAATTCACCGCTGCTCTCGCGTCGGTGTCTTGCGCAGATCCAACCCTTAAGTAGACCGGAACGTACCTTTTGGGGATTCAAGCCCCTTTATTAACCATCTTTGTTGGTGTACCATCTTGACTTTAGGTTCATGAGCTGCGCATGCTCGTTGCAGAGCGAGGGGTCTTATTTCAGCAAGCCACCAAATGTCTATTATTATTCAGTTTTATTAATATCGCTAGCAGATTATATACTGGACTTTACAAATTCGAAAAAATGAATACGATGATGAATCGGGGAAGTTTTCAGACCCAGTTAGCTTCCATTATGGAAATGCTAAGCAAATCTGCCGTGGTTGAAATCGGTAAACTTGTCGACGAGTGCTCGGCCGTGCTCCGCTCGGAGATATCCCAACACATGAATGAGAATGAGGCACTGAAGAAGAAATGTTATATGCTGGAGATTGAATTAAAGACAGTAAAATTGCTCGAGCGTAAAAAGGTAATAGCAAACCGTCGTCAGAATGGAGTTCAGGTCTCGGGACAAGTATTTACGCATAGCGCTACAGAGAATCGAGGTGAGCATTTTTAGACAAGACGGTCAATCGCAGTTAGCCTTGGCTTCAGGCTTCTCATTACATAGGCAATGAGTTGTATTAATAATTCACGCTTCCATTTTCAGAGAAGCAGTCTGCTCCGGCCATAGAAGGTGTCTTTGGGAAGGACTGGTGCATGGATCTGTGGAGAGAAGGGGAGTCCATCCCTCAACATAAAGAGACAATGGGATCGGCCATCTTGGGTGATGATGAGGTCACTCAGGTCGGATTTATTTACAAAAGACTAGCAGCCTTTATGACCAGCGTATCTCGGCGCAGGCGGCCTCACATATAGTGAATGTCAAGTCTGAACCACCTTGGACTTTTTCCAAATTATGTTGTGTTTCAGAGTGTGATTAAGTGTACATAATTTTGATCTTTACATAAATACTCTGTAAACTGGAAGAAAAACTGGTCCGGGGACCCTAGTTTAGAAACCTATGGCTTGTTTTACCCACCAGAATCCTTAAGATGCAAATAGGGACTGATCACATACTTTTGTTTCAGTTCCTTGTTATTTAAGAAGTGTGGAAATCTTTGATTTTTAATTTACTTATAACGGCTATTGAATAACAAGGTGTTGTGTTCTATAACATTTTCACCTTTTTTGTGTAGGCAATAGACTTGGTGGACAATGAGCCTGAGTTGGTCTTTGTCAAGGAAGAGATGTTTGAGGAACGACCAGTGGACCAGCTGAGGGGACATACAAGCAACAGAAAAAGTGTGTGCTTTAATGTGGAGACGTCCGGGTAGTTAATTCAGAAGTAAAATTTATGACTTTCTTCCTTTCAGTGAAATACTATGACTGTGGCATGGTGAAACCTCAAAACTAAATCCACACAATATACTTCCGGCAAATTCTCATTGGGGAAATGCTATCTCTCAGACTCGTCTTGGGTGTGGTGGGGGCTTGCGGCTGGGCGAGGGGTCGGAGTTGGGGTCGCTTTTGGGTTTCGGCATTACCGTGTGGGGCAAAATGCGGTGGGGGAAAACTACTAGGACTTTAAAACGGTACTGACTGAATTGTTTTACAGCTGGCGTGACAGTATTGATATTGGTTTGGTTTTCACTTTTCAGGGAGTGTAGCTATTGAGGATGGACCAGCAGGGGAGAGGGCAGCCGCCGGTGAACTCCATCTGTATCAAGGGGACTTGAACACATACCCTTCCATGCCCGGCCCTGCAGGCAGCCTTCAGATCCAGCCCGACACACAGCAACCCACGTCAATTGACAGCCTCATGGAAGACCCCGCTCTGGCCAGTCTGGTTGACAACACAGCAGAGGTTTCCGGCCCCGAGACAGCCAACGGAATGTACATGGACTATCCCACCCGCAGTTTCAACACAACAAGCACACCGAGAAACCGGCCGAACCAGCAACACCACCACCAGGGAAATGGGAAAGACCAGAAGCAGCAGTTTGACTGTCTTTTTTGCGGGAAGAGCTTTGGTTATCTGAGTTACCTGAAGGTCCACATCAGACGGCACTCGGGAGAGAAACCGTTCGGCTGCACGGTCTGCGGGAAGCGCTTTGCTCAGAAAACCTACCTGAAGCTGCACCAGCGGACACACTCTGGGGAGAAACCCTACAGCTGCACAGAGTGTGGGAAGAGTTTCTCCCAGAAGAGCTCGCTGAATGTCCACCTCCGGAGTCACACTGGGGAGAAGCCCTACAGCTGCGTTGACTGTGGGAAGAGCTACACATATAAACATGGTTTCAACACACATCAGTGTTTCAGTTAAAGGGATACGGGGGCATTTTATGTGGAATCTTATTTTAAAATCTTTTAAACATTTCAACCTCATTTCAAACTGGCAACTGAAACATCTTAAGCATTATTGTAGTCAAATCAGTGTCCCTGATATATAGGTCTCGGCAGGATCCAGATCTCCATACCGTTTCACCATACCAGGTTATACAGTATTACTGACGACACATACACAGCACCATTTTTTCTTCTGTGTAAACAAATGCTAACAAAGTACTCATGAAAGTCCACACTAGCTGAATACTAACAAAGTACTCATACATTTCCACACCAGTTAAATGCTAAAAAGTAGTGATACATTTCCACGCTAGCTAGATTAAAAAAGAATGGAAGTGTCCATATTTCGTATATGAATTACATAGTTACAGTTTTTGCGGATCCGTTTTGGCTCGTCACTTTTGCAACCAGTGACCAAAAATCCCAGAATGCATCTTTAACTTATAATGCATTTGAGAAGGCAAACATTACAAGAGCAGTTCATTTAATGTGTAACTTCTCTTGTACTGCTCTTTGTAAGCAAATACCAAGAAAATCTTTCAGTCCCCTTTGTGATTGTCTACATTTAAAAATATATATTTTTTTAACACTGGATGTTATCAGATCTTCAATCAAAATATAATACCAAATAAAGTGGACCTGAGGTAACAGCAGTCCAATGTGGTCTTGGCGAAATCCCAAACATGTCATGTCAACTGCCAGGCACAGTGGTGGCAGTGTGATGTCGTGGCGATGCTTTGTTCCCTCAGGAGCTAGATGACTTACTGAAGGAACCATAAATGGTGCTCTGTATCCCAGAATTCTTTGTTAGGCCACCTGTAAGCAGAAGTTGAAGCACACTTGGGTAATACAGAGAGACTGATCTAGAACACACAAGCAAGTCTATATGAGAATTTATTAAAATATACGTTTGATCATTTTGGAATGGCCATGTCCATATCCAAACCCAATTGAGATGTCATGGCGGGGCCTGAAACACAGTTCAGATGCGCCAAACACAAATGTTGCATAGTTAAAGATGCAGTCCATGATTTTTGGCCACTGATTGTAAAAGTGAGGCAAAATGGACCATTGAAAATCACCAAGCACCATGTCATCAAACATGGAATTTGATAGTCAATTGAAATTTGATCGTGATTCTACTTTATCTACTAAATTATCTTCATATAAACAGCGTATTATATCCAGCCCAAAATGGAAAGTATAGGTTTGCAAAACTTGCAGATGTGATATGTTCTCTTAGGTTCTATATTTATTATTATGGTTGATCTTAACATTGTAGATCAAAAAGAGGCAAAGACTAGGACAATTAAATATTTGTGAACAAAATTACCCAGGTATGCGTAATACCAGAACAAGCCTACTATTGTAACAAAATAGCTATTTACCCTAACACTTCATCAGCATCAGGTCCAATGTTTAGTTCTACCTTTTTCAACATAAACCATTTATTTTATTTGTGCAGTTCACCAGATACAATACATGCGTCAGCCATCAAGTCAAACCTCAGAAATCTCAAGCTTGGACGTTGCTGACGGATGTGACGCCACGCAAGCATATACAGAAGCTTTTTTTTTTTTAAGTTAGCGTTCCCTCAGTGGCTGTACTGTAGCAGGGTCATAACGAACACGAACCAGACGTTACTCTTCACTAGCTGGGAGAGGGCCATTTCATGAGTGTTCCCCCAGAGGATTGCACACACACCTGGCTTTATTGTCACTCGATTGGCAAGTGACCGGCCCCACTGTTAGGTTGAACGCAGATGAGTGAAATTCTCTTATTGATGCATCCACTCTGAAGACTTGATACTGTTTCTGCGTGCAAAACAGAGGTTTTCCTGTTACCAGACGTTGTTTGTGCTACTGTGAAGAGTGGTAGATGCAGATAATTTGAATGTGTGCTAATTGTTATTATTTTTAATTATTTTAATGGATTCACACAATTAGTACCAAATCGTTTACTTATTTATACTCACATGAATTTTGTATTCTTCAATATGTTAATGCGTCAACAGAATCAGACGGACGTTAGGGTATACTTATACTGTACCTTTAATGCTGTTTCAATAATGAAAACAAAATAAAGTTTACAGCAGCAGAGTATATTCCAGAAGAAACAATGATTGACATGTTTGTAAAGCATTATATACAAAACAACTAACAATTGCACTGGTGGGAAGAGAAATGGCAAACTGTTAACATTACCCAATGAAATGTCTACCAAGATCTACAAAGGGAGAGTACGGCTCCAGCACACAGAGCCATCCTGCACCAATCATTAGCAGGCAAATTCCTTGAGTAAAACCCTGTTCATAGTCGGTGGTGTTCAAATTCAAGGTTGCAAAGCAACTGCAACGGGATTGGTAAAATTGTCATAATGCCCCTTGGGCAGTGCTGTGGCCTACGGCACCGCTTTACGGACAGCTGCGTCAATGCGGCCAGGGTTTCAAATCCCAGCCGTGGCTTGCGGACAACGCCCCGGGGTCCAGCACGGGGGCGGTGCACTTAGGATCGGCTCAACACTGACCAGTCTCGTTACAGGCAGTCTTTTATCGTACCTGTTTTTGTTTTGTTTTTGAAAACAAACTGTCATCCCAATTTCATGTTGCCCAGTTCGCAATTATAGCCATGCCTCGTCGCAACCATTCCACGGAGGGTTTGTGAGAGTTGAGGATCGACTGGGCAATTCTGCTTGTCACACTGCCCACGCAAACAGGAAGTACTCACCAGTGACTACGCGCTTGAAGGAGAACACAGTCACTGACCAACAACTAGAATTGAGTTTGCAGGCATCTAAATGACCGTGAGGAGCTGATAGATCGCGACAACGCAATGTTGTCCAACAGCGACTAATGTGCATTGGTGCGCGCAAGGGCCCTAGGGACTGCTGATATGCTGCAGCCAGGTGTTGAACTCCTGTTAGCAATGACACGGCGGTATTGCAAAGCTGTGACTTCACCGCTGTGCCTTTCCAGCATGTCTTTTCCAGAGTTGAAAATAGAATGAGATGACTAGCTGATGTGAAGAAATGATGGCAGGGCAAATACCACTAATGTAGCGGTGAACATTAGACATGAACTGTGCAGCTGTCATGCACACAATGTTCTCTGCCCAACAAAAAATGGTTGATAATGAACTGAAGGCCTTTAACTTGTATTCTGAATTCATCTTGATGTCATAATTTACTAAGGCCTGGATTCAATCCAAAAGCAGGGTACAGGCACTGCAGCTTTTAAAGGCCATTTCTGATTGATCCAGCATCTGCACTTAGAGGAAATAGTAATCTCCAAAAACATTTCCTTTGAAGTAGTGTAGGTTGGACTAGGCCACTGTCACTGGCGAGTACACGTATATTTACCCACTGTCTCTATCCAATTAAAGTGTAAATGCCTGAAAATAAAAACTAAACAAAAACAATGCCTGTGAAAGGCACATTGCTTACGACACGCTTTGGGGTTGAATCGAGGTCTAAGTGTTGGTAGTAAATTCACACCAGATAGCCCAACGCATCCTCGGCTAGCGACGTGAAAGAATTCAGACTTAACAAGAGTGCAATCAAATACACTCAAAGGCTACAACACGCTGTAGCTTACTTGGGTGGTGCCAACTCCGGCTGGGTCCTGTTCTGAACCCCCTGATGAGGTTGCTCGGTCTTGGCTTAAGGTTGCTCCAATAATGTATTACGTACACTAAAGACAGTATTTGGTTCTTAAGTTTGAGCAGGGCAGGCACTCGCCTCAATGTGAAGAGAATTACCAACGACCAAATGTATTAATCATTTATTTTCATGAACGGCCATGTGCACCTGGAGCAGCTGCTGACTGACAAAAGACAACTGACACTTCGGACATTTATGCACCGGTGCCTTCTTCTTTTTCTTCTTCTCCTCCTTCTGGCCATGAGCTTTGGCCAAGTGCTGCGTGAGGTATATTTTCTGGGTGAAGCTCATTTCGCACGCGGGGCATTTGTACGGTTTCTCGCCCGTGTGAAGGCGCATGTGACATTTCAGATTGCCCTTCTGCGTGAAACCCTTCCCGCAGACGGTGCACGTGTGGGGTCTCTCCCCGGTGTGCACCAGGTGATGGATCCTCAGACTGGACTGACACGTGAAAGACTTGCCGCAGTACTGGCAGAAGTACTTGGACGTCGGAAAATTGTCGACGACACACTTGTGTTTTTTCAGCTGAGTTTTGCCCGTGTAATGGTTCTTACACACACTACAGTACAGGGAGTTGTGAGACTTCATGTGCATCGTCAGATGGTTCTGACGCAAGAAAGTCCTCTTGCAGATCGAACAGCTTATCTTGTTGGTGTCCGACTTACTGTGGGAGTGCAAGTTAAACCTGTTAAAGTAGCTGAAAGTCTTAGTCTTTCCGCCCTTGGCTTTTGACTTGGCCACGGGCTTCTTCGAATGCGTCGGCTTCGCAGCATGTTCGTCCTGTCCCTCGACAGGCAGCAGCTCCGCATCGTCTGGCAGGAACTCAGCGTCGTTGGCGTCATCTTCCTCAATGGGAAACACATGCTCACCGTATTCCTCCTCCATGCCGTCGATGGAGATGAAACGTAAGGTGTGTCCTGTGGAGACATCTGTGGTAGACATCTCTTGCTGTCGTTCATGCTGTCTCTTCGGCCTCTCCTGGAGGTAGGAATCAAAGGACGGGTATTTTGAGCCATCCCCTCTTCCGTTGTCTACTGGCTCGTCATCTCCTGAAGCAACAGATAAAAATTTAATGAGACACTAAAACGGATTCTTTGGGATTTCCAGGTTGTGGATATGTTCCTACTTACCCAGAGTTAGATGGACTGATAGATACTATTTTTACGTTGTAGCATGAAGTTTGAAAAAAAGTTGATGAGTTTATTGATACTCCTAGCATATTGTAGCATATTGATAGCTTAGCACAATTGCTGGTTTTAAATAAGTTGTACTAGCCAGCTCTTCTCAAATCACACTCCCAAAAAAACACTCCCAAACTGTCTTGTTAGTATTACACAACTATAGGCCTACATAGTAATCTGTGAAATCATAATGCTTACTGATAATCGTAACAAATAGACTCCATCGACTTCCTCATTCACAACGGACTATGGACTTCTTAGGGTTGTCTGCACCCTCTTTCTGTGAGACTTGTGGGTTTGTACAAAACTACTGTAAAACAAAACAACAACAACAACAAGATGGCTGTTTCTCATTGAAAGCAAGCTGGCATCAAATAATTGCAACACTTGGAAAGTCATGTCGGGCTTTGAGGTAGAAGAACACTTCTGGAGCCTGAATATACTGAGGAATTTCCCTGCTTTTGAGAAGAGCTGGCTGGTACCCATTGACACTCAGCAAAGCTATCACTATACTACACCTCAATTTTCTTAAAACTTCATGCAAAGACATAAAAACGTTCAACAACAAACCATTAACAGGTTGTTGGGGAGTATCTTTCATTTTCTGTCATCCTAATAAGGAAAACGATGCATACTCTCCACAACGATCACATAAGACTTGAATCAATGCCAAAAAAGTGAAATCATAGATTTAAAACCGGTGATTTTACACCGTCGAAGGCAGACAAAATCCAACATCTCAGATCCTCTAACCACATACCGTCTAGAATGATTGTAGGTCTTTGCTGTGGGTAACTGGAGTTTA
Source organism: Esox masquinongy (assembly GCA_016801175.1). Classification (NCBI taxonomy): domain Eukaryota; kingdom Metazoa; phylum Chordata; class Actinopteri; order Esociformes; family Esocidae; genus Esox; species Esox masquinongy. The sequence goes on from JACXGI010003954.1 coordinate 12,069, forward strand.
TGATTTCCACCTCAAAATCCTCCTCTTTGACATCAGCTTGGCCTGGAGGCACCTCCGTTGACTATGAGAGGACCATGAAACATGCAGATAACAGCAAGAACTGCATTCAGAGAGGGTGAACGTCAGCCAAGGGGCACGTTAATCGACAAGGTATTATCTATTCACAACAGCTTCTTCTAGCAAGAGCTCTGTTAAGAGCTCTGGCTCAGTAACATGCTTTGCTTGCAGTTTGGATTTGAAAACATAAGAACATCTTATCTTGGCGAAAATGAATGAATAAATGAATGAATGAATAAAAGGTACAATTACAAAACAGCTTAATAGACTTGCAGTGACTAACAAGGCCATATCCCCATTTAGTGCATGTTCAAGGACAAATGACAAGATGAAGTTGACCATCACCGTTAATTAGCTATCTAGGGGCGGACAGGAAGAGGTAATGTGATTTCGGGCAGCAATTAGGGTAAGTGTACCTCTTAAACCTAACTACCCATTAAGCCCACTACCATCTTTGGATTGAAATCCAAAAGATAAAAATACATATTTTTGTGATGTATTAATGTCTCTGCCACTATAAATGCCTTTTACATCCATGTAACCTTTTATTTTAAACCAATTAGATTAGCCTTCATAAAATTATGGCTTTTTCAAGTGCTACAGCTTCCTGCCGGTTAAAATGATACATTGTACATATCGAATACATGGCTGAGTTGTGTATTAATGAACGTTAGCACCACTGGCTAGGCTACTTGTGCGCATGGTTTACCACCATGCAGCGCCTGTTAGCTAAGCATTTACTGAGTAGTGAGTAGGCTAGTGGGTATATTTTCATACTTTTTTGTATTTATGTACGCGCTGGATTCTTGAAGGGTTTGACAGCAGGAAATTAAATGTTAAAGGCCATACCTGTGTAATCAAAAATATGTCGGTTAAATTGCATAAACAGGTGACAAATTAAAGATAAAACCTAAATAAATGAGTGGAGGATCATAATGAATGCAGGTGCTTCCATGCAGGTGTACTGCATGATACAATTAAGCAATTAACATCCCATCGTGCTGTGTGGCATGGATAAAAATGCTGAGCACGTCTAGTTGATCAAGATTGCAAAAGGAAAGGATCTAATTGTTAGACAGAGCACTCCATCATCAAAACACCTTTTGGAAGATTGGTATTTCATCTCTCCAGTAGAGGTTCAGAGACTTGCTGTAACACCTTACTGAGACACTTAATTTTTACATTGTTTTCCCTAATACAGACCTGTATGAAGAGAAACCTTACATCTAGGATAAGTTAAATGATTTATTCAACATTCTGGCTTGTAAGGAATTGTATTGGCAGTGAATTAAATCAGACCGGATCCCGGAAATCAGGAACTATACTCCAGTCCTGATGCCGACAGTGTCCTCTGCCAAGCTCCCTGGTAAGCCTTTGTCTCCTGTTGCTTTCCAAAATCCTCCCTAGTGTTTTCACATCTCAGTACAAAGACAAATATCCCCGTCACCTGCTGCGAAGGGTTCCCCGTGTTGCTGGAGTCCCCGTGGTTCCATAGATCCAGGCACCATTCCTTCCCAAAGATTCCTTCAACGGTGGGAGATCCGTTTAGCCCTGAGAGAAAAATACGTAATACGGGAGACTGGATGAAGGACACTGAAAACAGTGTCCCCTATAGGGCGAAAATACTATAACGTTGGACAAGAGGGATGTTTGACTATTTAATTGCTTTGCTTGACTGCGTGCGTTACCGAGTCAACACAACAAGCATTCAACTCCTTTAATAATGGAGTAATTTTCGAAGTACCAGTTAAAAACTACAACATTTAGCTCACCTCTGTCAGGTCTGGGGATTGTTTCACCAGTTTGAACACCCACGGAGCGATAATTCCCTGCCAGCTTGGGGGCTGTGCTTTTCACAATGGTCAGTTCACATTCCAGACTATGCAGCTTTTCAGTGAGAGCCTCATTTTCTTGTGATATTCGAGATATTTCCGAGTATTCGTCGTCAACCAGTTTGCACACATGAGCCATTGCGGTCCTGGACAGTACATCCATGATGGAGGACAGTTGTGTGTGAAAAGATGCGCGTACAGACATAGCTCTGCTTTGTCGAAACCCCTTCTGTACTGATATTGAAATTGTTTAAACAAACGAAATATAGCCTATTTCCTATTCCTAAAAAGCTAACCCAGTTGCTATGCAAATAATCTGACTGGGTACCAAAGGGACCAAAACAAGCGGTAAATCGACTGGCAATTTGGGAATGGAAATTCAACTTCCGGCCGACGCATATCTATGACGTTAATTTGTAGATTTCATAGATTTAAAAAAAAAATTGATTGAAACGTGTTCAGTCAATTAATACGTCTGATTAAGCAAAAACCTGACCACATTAAACGTAAATCTTTTGACCTTAAATCATATCTTGTGGTCTGTGCCGGTCAAAATGAAGCCCCACCTGCTGGTCAAAATAAATATTGCATAGAAACCATTACTAAATAAAAATTAGTGCCACATCAGTACAAAGGAGCGTGCAAATCAGAGAAACAGAATATAGTTTAATATTATAAAATGTTATATGTGCAGTAGCGTTTAGTTCCATCAGCCTTTCCGAGAACCTTGTATAATCTACCAGTATACCTTCTTCACAAAGTAGTAAATAATTTTCACATGAAACAAATCCCCAAAATTATTTTAGACCCGCGACATGGAAACAATTTAACACAAAAGTATTAGTTCAGTACTGCAGCCGACTTAGTACGAAAGTATGAAATTCACTGGCATCACCTGTGTTTTGACACGTTTTTTTCCCCCACAAAATGTAAAAAAAAAACTTATATAGCCTAAACAATAACACGAGCTGTTTTGCACACGCACCTTGCAGGCTTAAATGGATCCTTCATATGCAAATACAGCTTATCAGAGATGTATATAATGACCAGACCTGACGTCGTTTTCCTGGCAATGGGTGTGGTCCAATCGGCTAACAAGCCTTAGGACAACTGATGCTGAAAGAGAAGCATCTGGCCTATTTTAGAATGATTTTTGCTTTGCCTTTTCTTCTGAGGTCACGCTCCCCTGCTCAGACTTCCTACGCACTAAACGATGGCATCATGTGACTTCAGAGTGTCATATGTCACATTGCTGTATGATACGGTTGACTGAAACTTAAAGTACCCATCTAAGCACTGTAATATATGTAAGGTGTTAGCAACTGTTCACATCCTTTCCCTGTAGTCAACTTGCTGGGGTGTGCAGGGGGGGGGCGAGTTGGAGGCTTCGTTCTCCATCGCGTCCGATCGTTACGGTCGTAGTATGGGTTAGCGACTGGACACCGGCCTCTTCACTCCCATGACTCTGAAGGTGCTGCTGGCGATCTTCTCATAGAGCAGAAACATGAGTGCCGCCGTCAGGACAGTCTGAAGGAGTTTAGCCTCCAGGCCTTTGAACAGGCCCTGCCACCCATGCCTCCTGTGGGAGACGTCAGAAATATAAAAACCAATTGGCTCAGGTGAAATAGTTTTTCACAAATGCTAACGCACGTTTCCTGACTTTGTAGCAAGTATTCTCAAAACTCAAACAAAATAAAACGTTACACTCAATCAGATTCTCTGGCATATAAATTAAACTTAGCCCTCAGGTGGCACACAAAAGCATAAAATATAGTGTCACTAGTGAATACCAATTACGCACTGCTGAGAGGAATTTAAAACACTATAATAAAAATATATTAATGAATGAATAACCACAAGGTGTTCTAGAATTTCCCCCATAAATTCTGCAATTTGCAGGACATTATAGACTGTAAATTATATGCTGAAGACTACAGAAATACTACATTTCATTAATCGTGTTAGGGGTTTTGCAATGTAATTCACCAACAGCTGTAAAGTAACCCAAGAAGACAACTGGGGAAAAAGTGTCTAGAAAGACATAGGAATTGTAATTGAAAAACATTTACTCTGCCTCAGCATCCTGAACCTGAGCTTCACAGGCTATATTTTCTGACCAGCCCCTATGCTTTGAAAAACACCATTGTCTCAAATGATTCTTCTTGACCGGATTTTTCTAGACATACATGGTGGTTTTCAACAACCATGATCACAATGACAAGTTTTGGGGGCCTCAGAATTACTGCATGAAGTACCACCATTAACTGATGTCTCTCAATTATACAAAAAGAAGAAAGTGTGTGACATACAATTGGATATCTGATAACAAATCTCGTGTACTTTTCCTGTATTGTCCCACATGTGCTCCTGCATACAGATTCAGGGTACAGAAAACAGGGTGGTCAGACCAATAGTCAGCTACGCTTACAGTAAGACAGCGATTTCCAGTGAAAAGGCTCAGGTTTGTCTGGACTCTCATCCCAGCTTCCCTCATTGTAATACAATGGACTGGACACTTTCGGAGGAACCATGTAATCTGACAGTGACCAACTGATGAACACGAGCTGTGATGAAGGCATCCTGGAACACCAACTGATAGATAAATGCGGTCGCTGTGGTTGTGACAGTAGTGGCGGCTAAAGATAGGGTTGTGTGTGTGTTCACCTCACTCTGTTGATCAGTAGATGCATCACCCCTCTCAAGCTATTCAGCAGGGACCTGCCTGTGTGTTCTCCATGTTGGCCAAACTGACAGTGAGATGCAGACAAGAGACAAGCACCACAGACATTAGTGCACAGAGGTCATTCTATTGGCTTACAGAGGAACATACAGGAGAGTCCAATGTCACAGCAGAGTACTGAGAAACATCTACAAACATTGTAGCATCTGTGCACACACACTCACTTACCCATTCTTGTGGGAACCAGAAAAACAAGAAATCCTTGTTCTGTCCCTTGGAAGGTAAGAGTTGAATATGCCTGCTGTAATGCCTGAACCTACCAGTAATCACACTTCATTTTACACTAAACCCAACCTGGAAAACCTGACCCGGAGACTTTTTCCCAGTAGGGACAACGCGCACGCACACACCTTACCCTAAGGATGGACTGTACAGTCTGCAGTGGATAAGTGATGGTTGTGGCCACAGCTTTGGCTACAGCTCCGATCATAAACGCCTCCAGAGACAGCAGCTATGGGTGAGGGCAGGCCACAGTGTTAGGCTGAGCTAGGTCCAGTTTAAGGCCCTGAACACAGGTGAGGGCAGACAACAGTGTTAGGCTTAGCTAGGTGTAGTTTAAAAGGCCCTGAACACTTAGTTTCAAAAATAAAGTTGGAAACCCGTCACGGTTTTGGTAAACAGCTAAGGGGTGGCCCTGGAGAAATTCAGAGAAACTACGGATATCAACAGTTTTAGCTGTGTTTGGAGGCTATAGTGTTTACTTTTGTTAGGAGCAAGACAGTCTAAGCACACAAGGCATTTATCATGTCATATGCAAATAACTAATGGGTGTAAATTAATTTTAAAGTATAATGTTGATATAGCAACTAAAGTCTTTAGCTTTTACACAGTTTGGACAATGCACCTGAACGTTCCGGAAACACCACCTCACTCGACATAGCCACCACTAAGGAATAATACAAGAAACTGGTTTGTGATATATCTCTGGGATGGAAACATCTGTGTCTGTATATAGCATTGAGCACAGAGATCATTACACGGCAGTGTCCTAGCCAGAGTACTCTGACATACTGGCAATGGAACTGCATCATGACTGTGTACTTAATTAAAAGAGGTGTGCACTGGGCAAGCAATGAAGTGAGCTGTTCCTAATTGCTTTGCTGTAAGACTTCAGAAAAGAAAACTGTATTCTGATCCTGCCCAAACCTAGGAAGGTGGGCTTTTCCTCCAACCAATGAGGATTAAATTTTCATGACAAATCCCATCCAGTCTTCAGGTCATATTCATTATGGGTGGGATTAACAATATCTCAACATGTAGACGACAAGGACAGGCTCCTCTCTTCGTCTCAGGTACTTCATCCGCTCATCCACATGACGGGATGATCAGCGTGCCAACAAGCAGGGAAGACAGGGTCTATTCCAGAATCGATGGGAGCGCAACAGTAGGTCGTGTCTGCCTAGAGGTCCACAGTCCAGTCGACACGGCCCTTACCTCTCGGTGCACACCCTTCCTCAACTGTCGCTTCAGGCCCTCGTAGATCATGAACTGGACGGCCGGGTTGAGCACCAGCAGGAGAGAGGGGAACGTCCCGTTCCACAGGGCTCCAACCCCTTCATCCTCAACAATCTGTACAAAGGCATCTGGTGGCGGAAGGAGAGGGAACCTGGTTACCGCAAAGACAGCCTGCCACGGTGACCCAAAGACAGCCTGCCACGGTGA
>JACXGI010003954.1:18459-39635 GCA_016801175.1 Esox masquinongy
GGAGCAAACAACAGTAGTGTTGAATTTCAGTGGCTAGGAAAAACTCCCTAAGAAGGCCGAAATTTAGGAAGAAACCTAGAGAGGACCCAGGCTCAGAGGGGTGACCAGTCCTCTTCTGGCTGTACCGGGTAAACATATTAAGAGTACAATTGTAATAATTAATAAGTGCACGTGGGCTGAGTCCAGAGTCTAGTTAAACAAATGCTTTGATATAAAGAAGATGAGAAGAAAATGAGCAAATGACTGGCTGAAAAGGACTGACAGAGGGGGAAGAGACATTGTACGGGGGCACACATCAGTTTTAAAAACGTATACTGCTGCTGCTGTTTTTACCCATGATGCCAGAGTAGTTAGTGGGACGGATGTCTGCATTGCGGAACTTTGCCCCCTGAAGCTTGAGGCGGGTGTTGACCACCCACAGTGGAGTTGTCACAAGCACATTCACTACACCTGTAGAGAGACAGACAGAGGGAAACCGATAGCTTGGAATCATTCAATGACAGTGTTATTAAGTCTGAATAACTTAGTATGTCAGGTGACATTCACAACCAACTGGTTTGAAGTGTTTTATTTTCCCAACTTTCAGTTTTTTTTTAGCCAGCACTGGAATGTACAAGACAGGAGAACTGTGAGAAGGCAGTCCAGCCTGAAGGATTGATCCCTCCAGTCCCACCTTGTAAAATCAAGACTCATCCATTCCCACCTTGTAAAATCAAGACTCATGAGCTCATCTGACGAGAATTATGGGAGACCGGTGGCTATTACCTTTATCTCAGATAAATGAGTGGCTTTAACAAATGCTTTTGATTAGGCGTTTTCGCCGTGTTTGGCATTTGGCAATGCAAAAAAAAAAATCAACCAGACCAAATTAAAGAAATTTCATACAACAAATAATGGAACTATTGTTCCTAAGCTGCACGTGAAAACACATCTGGGTCTCAGGGGTCTTGGGCAGGCCAACCTGCAGCGATGCCAATGAGCAGGTCTTTGCTTGGGGTTGACTTGAGTCCCCGGAGCCAGCTGGCCTTCAGGCTGTGGAAGCAGTAGAAGTAGACGAAGTTGGAGCAGCACAAACTACAGATCACCGGGAACCAGCCCCTGTAGGGTGCCAGCCTGCACAGGACACACAGGGGGAAAATGACACATCCTTGGTTGATTCTGTGAATATAAAAATGGAGGGGGGGGGGGCACAAATGTGAAGGAGTAGATTTACAGTGCTCGTGTTAACTCACAACCCCTCTTCCTTGACGATCTCCGATAAAATGGCAGGAGCGGACCTTGCTTTCCTCTTCTCGTCTACTACGGAAAAGAAGAGTAGACGTGAGAATTCCACACCAATTAACGTAAAGTTTGAAGTTATGGACGGAGTAGCCTCACCTTGCAGCCGGAGTCTCGCGGTGTCGAGCGGGAAGAAAACTGTCATAGCTGTCACACTCCCCTAAAAATATTCAGTAATACGGTCACTTACAAGCAGGGTCTTAAAATGGGAACCTTTCGTGATTTTTAGGCTAACCGTATTTATAGGGGACAGCCTTGATAGTTTTTGCTCGTGAAATAACAATTATTGACGAAAACACTCCCGATGTCAGAGCACTAACTTTACCCGAATCTTGTCTATTTGTCATTTATCGAGATCAGCAACAACCTGCGGTTAACAAAGCAATGCACATTAATACAATGTTCACTTACCACTGCTCCTGCCATTGCATGAACCAAGCTTTCGTACGAGAAAACCTCCGCAAATCGAAAGTCTCCAGAGCTCATTTTGATTGCGGAAAATACAAATATAAACTTCACGTTTTTTCTCCTTTTCGACTAAGCACAATTGTTGGGCAAAATATACATTTTTATTTCAATGTCTTACCCCCTAAAAAACAGCTGCAGGATAAGAACTCTGGATCAGGGGGTTTGCTCAGAATGCACTTTTACCTTTTACATCCAGGTCGTTCATATCCAAAGGTAATTGGACTGTACGTGAGGCCGCGTCTTCAATTCATTGGCTTTTCCTTTTGTCAATCAAACTAAAATGCGCCCGTGTGGCTATAACTAAGTACATTTAGCAAAAAAACAAACCTTTGCTTCATTTAGAAAATATTTTATTGTTTTTTTTTGTGGTCCCGAACAAAATGTAAAACCTGTAATACAGAATAACAACAGGAAATCATTTAGTCAAATTAACGCATTTTAGTATACTAGGAAGTCATTCAAGTAGTCAATAGCAGCAGAACTACAACACAAATTCATTATATTTAATGTATTTATACATATATCAAGCATGCAGAGGTCGGTTGTCCCATCCGAATGTATCCATAAGTCTCTCTTCTTGTCCACGATATGTATTGACGCTTATTGCCACAAACAGTCTCTCCACCGACTCGGCGAGTGTTCGACAGACAGCCTCCCCGCCCGTCCAGGAAAGGACTGCGATCGGAGCGCCCAGTAACACACTAACCAGCGCGGGGTAGATCTGCAGAGGAATCCCCAGGCACATGACTCCAACCACGGCCACAATCGATCCCGCAACCCCGCCTATTACACGTCCCGCTGAAAGCCGCACCGCCTCTCCCCACGTCACGAGAACTAACGCACCGCCCCGGCCCCCACCAAGCCACCTCCACCCAGCGCACCACCCCAACCCCAGCACCCCGAGGGCTGCGAAGGCCTGTCCATCCCTTCCGGTGCCCAGGATGGATCCAGCGAAGGCTCCCGCGGCCATACACCCTGGGGCTAAGCTGAGCACCATCCTTGACGCCCCGGCAACTACCAAAACGACAACGAGTGGAGCAGGCCTGATCTTACCCCCGATTGCCACGTTCTTCGCCGCCCTGACCGCCGCGAGGCTCAACAGGCCGCCGATGGCCACTCCGCTCTCTGCGGCCACGCTGGCCCCGACCCCCGCCCCGCTTATCCCATTACACACAACTCTCAACCACACCTCGGGCCCCAGGACCTCCACAGTCTTGCACAGTCCATCTGCAGCTCCCAGCCCAAGCCCGATCAGAAGCCCCAAGCAGGGGGCGTGGAGCACTGATGAGACCAGGCCTTTAGACCCAGACAAGACCTCTGCCATCCAGACCACCGAGACCAGTGCTACCCCACGAAGTAGCCAGGTGATACCCCCTGTAGAAGCGGCTCTCAACACCAGCTCCGCACCCTGGTGGAAGTCCAGCTGCCCGGTTGTTTTCAGGGTCTCTTCCTCTCCCGGGCTCCTCTCCTCCATGTCCCCAAGTCCAAGTGCTGTCCGTGCTCCCAGAGAGAGAGACAAAACTCCCAGTCCGACCACAATCTGCATGACCTCAGCAAATGCCATGAGCCCCGCTTGCATTCAGAACGCCGTGTCCCTCTCTGTTTGCTCTGTCATTGTTTCTTTTAGGTAAACTATTACTTTTATTTATCTCAGTCAATCGTTCTCCCGGTGTTTCGGTATGCGTCGGCTGAGACAAGGCACCCGTCTTCCTGTGTGAAAGGTGAAACCAGCGTCTGGTTATCTGATATATCCTCTCCCGGCCTCAGTGGGTCACACTGACTGCTTGCCTCCTGAGGCAAATCCTCCACACAGTAAGGCGCAGGTCACCTCTAGGACAGAGAATCAATGAAAAATAAGTCTTACCTGAAAGCGCTTTTGCTCTGACGCAGGCCACACCCATTGGGTAAACAGTGCCACTACTCTTCAGATAACCTTAATCAAACAATTTACTTCCGACAGCTCCGCTGGCGTCGCAGGTACGTTGCATGCCACAGGGTTGTCAGCCGACCTCTGAGCCGACTCCGTTCACCCAGCCTGTTGAAAGGAGCTGAAATGACGGTGTGCCTGCGTCCTCATTCCCCTCAAAGTGCACTAGTTTTGACAGCAGCGGTGCCAAATTAGTGCAGTTAGGAGGGAACAGGATGTAATTTGTGAGGCAGACCGCCTGTTTTGGGATTTACTGGTTCAGCTGGAGTAGCGAGAGAGTTTCACCGCGGGTGTCCCTATTCTACTCTACCTGACTAATAAGTAGTTTCTGCCGGCCACACCGGTTTCTCCCAGGAAAAATGTTGCAACACAACAGAGTCGTTGTAAATGACTGACTACTACGATCAGTGGGTCAGTTAATGAACAAACCATTTAATCAATAAAAATACGGTGCTCTGTTTGCAAATTCTACTTCGTAACCAAAGAAAGTCTGTCCACACAGGGATCTGAGTGTGAGGTTATTTCCTGTCCCTCTCTGCCAACCTCTGCAACAGGGCGATGATAGTGTCCTGTTTGGAGGAGAGCAGCTCCAATGCAGTAGCCATCCGACCCAGGGACTCTGCCATGCGGGCCTCCCTTCGCTCACGCCTCTTCTCCCGGGTTTCCGCCCGGTCGCGTCTCGCCTTCTCCTCCCTGGCCTGCTCCTCTTGCCTCCTCAGGAACTCCTGGAGCACAGAGGTGCTCTCCTCCCCTCGCTTCTGCTGCTGGGCCATGAGGGAGGTGGTGGAGGAGCCCTGGGAGGCGGAAGAGAATCGGCGGCGCTTTTTTCTGAGGAAGCGCACGCGGCTGAGGTTGGAGGAGACGTGACTGGGGGCGGGGGGTGGTGTGGCCAGAGCAGGGGTGGGGTTTGGCTGTAGAGGGTCTGAATTATTGGGTACCCAGGAGGAGGGCTTTTCCAAGGTGGTGGAGAGAGTAAAGGGGGAGCGTACGGGCGTGGGGGGAGGGAGTGACCTGACAAACGTATACACAGGGAGGGGGGAAGGAACGGGGCTGGAGAGAGCTTGGGAGGAGGGGGAGACCAGGGTGAGTGTCCGTGAGCCAGCGGCGATGAGGTTGCCTTGGGGAAGGAGGAGTGGCTTCTGCTCAGATTTGACGGGCTCCGTGGCGACGGTCATCTTAGGTATGCCTGTTACTAGAGGTGAGCTGGTTACTAAGGCGGGGCTGCTTGTCGTCTCCACGCCAATGGTGTCACCGAGCATGGCGTCCATCATCTTAAAGGGGAGACAGAAAGAGACAGACACAGTGACCGAGACAGAGAGAGAGTTAGACAGACACAGAGCGACCGAGATGGACAGAGAGTGACCGAGACAGAGAGAGAGTTAGACAGACACAGAGTGGCCGAGACAGAGAGAGAGTTAGACAGACACAGAGCGACCGAGATGGACAGAGAGTGACCGAGACAGAGGGAGAGTTAGACAGACACAGAGCGACCGAGATGGACAGAGAGTGACCAAGAGAGAGAGAAACAGAGAGTCACCGAGACATAGAGAGACAGAGAATGTTGAGCTGTTAGGGTTTAGGCAGCTAACTTTCCTGTCACGTCTTTTAATCTCGTCACCAGAAGAACCGACGAGCATTCACTTGATGAAAGTTGACCACAGTGATTGAGTTTTTCATAAACCGAGTTATTACAGAAAATCCAGCACCTCAAAGTACTCCCAGGAGGTCCTGGCCTGGCCCGTCTCCCTGCATCTGTATTTCACCCTCTTGTAGGTGACGATCAGGTTGTTCCACTTGCGGCGGATCTTCTCCACAGGGTGGCAGTGGCCCTGCTCAGCCAGCTCCTTCTGGACGCTTTGGAAGAGCTGAGAACGCTCCCGCGTCCCATAAAGGCTCCAGCGACGCCCCACCGCTTCAATCAGGTACACGATGGCCTGGTAGGAGAACTCGGGGGACACTTGGGGGAGAGGCCGAGGCGGAGGCCGGTTCGCCGGAGCTGCCAAGTGGAGGAGACGGAGTGTTTAATTGGTGCACGATTGCCCTCAAGCTGTTTTGGAAAGGGGTGCCTGTTAAATCTGTGTTCTCAGACCTCTCCTGGGAAGCCCAGGCCGTCTCACCATTTAGTTGTAGCCCTGAACTTTCATACCTGAATGAAGCTGCCAACGACTTAATAATTAGTTGGAAAGTTTTTTTTGGCTGTGCTAGAATACATCCAATACGTGGGACGGGTGCAGGGCCCCAGAACAGGTTTGAGAACCACTGCGTTAAATGACCTAAATGATAATGAATCAGCTGTTTTTATGCTCAGTCCACCATTCTTATTTGTTTTTATTTCTTTTGTACAAAATTGCTGCACTAACGGACCAGAACAAATTCCTAGTTTGTTGTGAAACTTACCTGGCAATAAAACTCTGATTCTGTGGTAGAGCTCATCAACACTGAAATATTATAGGCCTGATAGCCACTATAAGTGAGAATTGGTTCTGTGTGCTGCCAATAAATGGGACCTCTACGTTTGTTATCAACATGGATAAATAAATACAAAAGAAGCTCCCCATCAAAGGCAACGATGTGTCCGTTCTATTTATTCTATTTGTATTCATTTAATCCAAGCCAAAGTCCAGATATATAACTTTCGAAAAACGGGGTCAAATAAATATTGAAGGGGTTGTTCCATTTCAATACAAGACTAGGAAATACGTCTTTCAAATTAGTTTGTTCACTGGGTTATATTCCATATAATTTAGGGGTTACACATTTCTTACACAAATTTTATGGTGACTGTATTTTACTCGGTTCTTGACTCACCTGGAGCAATTTTTAAGACGGTTTTGCCATCTGTTGACGCAGAGGAAAAGAACCGATCACCCCTCACAGAATCTAGTGCAGATTAAAGACATGCAGTTGTCACATGCGCAGTCAAAGTTATGATCCGTATTTTTTGCGAAAGCTCGTATACAATTCTGATCTTGCACTATAGACTGTAGTAAGAGTAGAGGTTCTCGTGAAAAACTGAAAAATGTGCTACCTTTGTGATTTACTGTAAATGCAACTTACATAGTAAAATGGGTTTGGTAGTTGTTTTAGTTTCCAGAATCTCATTCTTTGTTGAATACCCTGCATGGTCTTCTATCGGAACACCTCCAGGAGAAATATCATGACAAGCTGCAGACTCAAAGCCCCTGTTGACCGAAAGCAGCGAAGATGATTCGTCTTCTTCATCAAATGACTCGGAATCTTCACTTTTCACCGTAATATTCAATGACATTACAGCGTTGAATATACCAAGAGCACTTTCTTGGCTATGGAATGAAAACACTTGACTCTTGTCTAAATGGACCGCGTATGTAGCAGCTTCTAGAAATACGTTGGAGAATGGGAAAGTTTTAGTCTTTCAATTACGTCTGTCACAATTGCGGCGTCCACTTTGCTGGGACCCATGTCTTTACAAAAAGCTGAAAAGAAATGGCTGCGTTCTTTGCCGAGCTTGTCTGCGCAACGCTGCTGCGCAGCTCTGGGCAGGGATTCGCTGCTGGCCTCTGTGGTGACGTGTGGCCAGCGTGCGCAGGCCCTGCCGAGTGCAGAGATTTGAACTGGGTGGAGAGACGCTGCGCAGACGCTGCCTGCCGGAAGATGGCGCTGCTGCTCCTCAAACCAATTCACATTCTGGGACAGAATTTACATAAGCAAGTACAATGTGTTTTTGAAAAGTAGTAGTTTATTTTTCGTCAGAAGATGAGGGAAACAACACCAAAAGCAGTATAAAGATAATTACTAAATATATATCTTCATATAGTTAATACATTAACATCAAATAATTGTATTGCACGTCAATATCAGAACATATTACATCAAGTCTCCAATTCTCCAATTTGTTTTATGTCAGTGGCCAGGTACAAAATCAGGGACTAACGGTCCTCAGAGGAGGGCAACAATGAATGCTTTGTTTGACACTACATGCTTTGTTCCAATTATTTTACAAGGTATAGTACAGTGCAAAAGTCTTAGGCACTTGAAAGTCAAGATAAAGTAATTTATTTGGATAGAGTTTATTTGTAAAAAAAAATCTATATATTTTATATTCATGTATTTATATATATAAAAATCTGTTTTATTAAAATACTAACCCAAAAAATTGGCTTAGTTTGACTTTCATGGGCCTAAGTACTGCAAGTATGACTAAGAACTCATATTTTCTGCAACGATCTGAGAAGAATTTGGGATAACTGCCTTGCTAAGGGACAGAACAAAAGATTCATAATTTTACCGTTTACTGAGGTTGACCACTAGGCTACCCTGCCGTATGATTTGACCCTTAATACTTTGATTTGAAATATTATCACCATCGTTCTAGATTTCAGTGAACAAATGTTTCACAGCGAGAACAAATTAAATGAATGGCTGAAAGCTCTATAATGAATAACAGTGAGCATACGTGGAAGAGATGTACAAACTGGTGCACCAGTCTGTAAACAAAGACCAGGGTAGTCTGGACATTGTCTTTTAGGAAAGCAACGGTAAGCACCTTACGAAGGCTCCACACGATGTCTATTTTGGGTCACTGCTGCTGAATGCTGAATGTATTCCAGAACTCTCTCTCAAATAGATCCTTCAGCCTTTCACCCATCTCACAGAACTCTGAATTATCCTTCAGAATAAAAACATTTCCATTAATAGAAAACAATCCAAATCAAGTGAGACAATATTAGCCTAATGTGATTTTGTTAAGGAAACATTTTGAAAATGTATACACTCTGGATAACAGTTTGCTGAAAGACTTAAATGTTAATGTAAATGGATGAGACTGGTATGTCTTTAAACAGTATTACAGTACTCATCAGTTAAACCAGTGTTTTGTGTGAACTAAAGATTAGGGGCTTTCCTGGCTAATGTTTCAATCTGGTCCTCAACCCCCCTCCCAACGAAACAAAACATCTAACGTACCATAGGTACTGGGTAAGTATCACCTAAAGTACTAAAAAGAGAAACATAATATTTGAAATGTGTACATTCAAGCCATTCTTCAAAGTGTTTATCAGCTTTTAGGTTAGTCTGGAAATGAGATGGGGCAACATTTCTGCCTCACCCTGTTGAAGGTGGCACAGTTGGTGAAGATGAGCAACACGTCAGCCACGAAGGGCTTCACCGTCTTGTACTGACTGTTCTTCAGCTTCTTCATCACCTCATCCAGCCACATTGGAGTCTTTATCACTCTGGAGTAGTTTCTCACCTGGCAGTGAAACACACAGACGGAGAGACGGTCTAATGCTGACACACTGACACGAATCACCATCAAATAGGCTTGCTGTTCCACCGCACTGTGGACGGGGGGTGACTGGATGGTTTAATCTGGGAGCTCAGTCCCATAACTTGGCAGTCATTTCTATATTTTCACCCTTTGTGGACTGTTCTGAAGGCATATATGGACATCCTGGACAAATGTCTTATAACAAAGTCAATCTGGAGTAGTTCCTATGAACACCTGCACACAGGCGATAAACCACACAGAGAATGAGTGGCAGGAAGAGATAACTGGAGGAAGAAAAAGAGGGAGAGAGCGAAAGAGAGAGAGAAACAGACCAAAGTAAACTTACATTGACGCGAGGATCTTTCACAAAGATCTGGTCCTCGTCTGCGTGGTACAGAAACAGCAGGAGGTACTGGCATTCCTGTGAGTCAACACACACCCCAAACTGGCTTATATTTCATTCAGAACAATTATTTAATGTTACATATATAATGGATGGACGTGTAGATAGATATACAGCTCCGGAAAAAATAAGATACCATTGCACCTTTTTCTTTCCGGCTTTTTCTTTCTGGCTTTTTCAAAAACCCAGAATTTTTTTTTTTATATCTTAAACAGAACCAACCGCAGCAATGCATCTTCTACATTAGGTAGGTGACATCCCTGATGGAAAGAGCGTGGACATTTCTCACAGCAAATAAAGCGGCCTTAGCTTAAACAGATGTAGCAGTTGTCATCGTTAACCTGATCTTGCTGCCCAGACCGAGGGGAGAGGAAGACCAGAAGGGCTTGGTTAATTAACAACCCTCCTCTACAGCTCACTTTCTTTACAATTATACTCTTTCTTTAAAGAAACATCCTAGCTGAAGCATGTTATTGGATGTTTGCTAATGTTCCAGAGAGTCAAGGGGGAAATGTACCAAGTCTTTGGCAGTGGGATTGCACAACTTGCACTTGCACAATGGAGAGTGGATCATCAACACCTCATTCTGAAAGGAGAAACAAACAAGGACATTACTATTAGTAGTAAAACATTTTCATGTAAAAATGGGAAACATAGTAAAGAAAGGTTATTAAAGGCTTTATCTTTATCCCTCTGCACCTCGATGAGGACACTGAGAGGATTCCCATCACACAGGATGTCTTTCTTCCAGGAGGTCTCTGCCATGACTGACCCCTCCCTCAAAAACTCCACTGGGGTCATCCAGCTCTGCTCTGCACGGATACTTTTCCCACAAGTCCCTGGGGAAACAGAAAAGGTATGGACCCAAGTGTCAATCCAATATAGACCTACTTCTGACCAGAGTGACATTGGGTCAGTGTCTCTCAACTCTAGTCCCTGAGGTCCCAAATACAGGACATGAATTTGTTTAAGCCCTGGATGAACTCACCTGATTAATCTCCTAGAGGGCTTGATGATTAGTGGACAAGTGACTAAGGTGTTATTGTACTCGACTACAACAAAAACAGTGTCCAGTTGGGTGTACCAAAGGACTGGAGATGAAAAACAAACAAAAGGGGGCAATGGGAGAAAGTATCTCTAGTGAAAACTGACTGAAAGGGGGCACTGGGTGAAAGTATCTCTAGTGAAAACTGACTGTAAAAGGGTTATGGGTAAAAGTATCTTTAATGAAAACTGACTGACATAGGGCGATGGGTGAAAGTATCTCTAATAAAAACTGACTGAAAGAGGACAATGGGTGAAAGTATCTTTAGTGAAAACTGACTTGAAAGAGGGCAGTGGGTGAAAGTATCTCTAGTGAAAACTGACTGAAAGAGGGCAATGGGTGAAAGCTCAAAGCGTGTGATTTGAGGCAAAGCTAGAGAAAGAATGTTGCCAATATGCATTATTTACACCAGAGTCCAGTACCTACAAAAGCTTCTGAGAAATGTCAATAGCAATATAGTGTTGTTGTGTTTCTAACAAGGTGAATGCAGAGACATCACCAGACTAGATAATCGTTGTGGGCTTAGTGGGGAAGTGCATACAATTCAGTGTTATTGGAATGAGGGGCGGTCTGTGAAATCAAATCACCTGTTGGCTATCGTTGTTTGCATTTGTAAACACCATCCCAGTTGTGTTAATGTCAGCTTGCAGAAAAACGTAAATCTTCTGTGTGTGGTAACGCAAACTCATCAAACCAAATCAAATTAGAAGTGTATTTTTGTGATTAGATGTAAAGATTCAAATACCAAATACCTGATGCAAAGCGGTCCGTGTGCAACATCCCATCGATGATCCCACAGGTGACTTGGAAGACAGTCTTTTGAGGAACAACCTGACTCCCTTCTGGACTGGTCCCTCCTCCAGCAGAGGTTGGCTGCTCTCCTCTTTCTCCTTCCTCCTTTTCCTGTTCAACTTCCAGTTTTTCATTGTCCTCTTCCTGATCGTCCTCATATTCTGAATCTGACAAAAACAGAAATTGAAGGATATTTTACATTTTTGTAATTTTGCAGATGCTCTTGTCCAGAGTGACTTACAGTAAGGTGTCTTGGAAAAACAGATGGAAAGAACAAATTAAGATATTTATGAAGAGCTGTCAGAAAGATTCTATTGAATGGTGGTTAGTGTACATACCTGTTCTTGATACCACTGATTGGTTGCAGGGAAACAGGTCTCTCTTGGACTAGTTGGGAAGACAGGGACTGGTCAGTGTTACTCAGATAACATTAGTTACAGAGGCTGATTAAATCCAATGCAAAGGCAGCTCTATTATAATGTTTTCCGCCACTAGTAAATGTTTTCACCAATCACATCAGAGCTGATCTGATTGGCCAAAAGACCGATTTGTGAAATAATCATTAGAATTTGTCTGCCTGTCTATACACAGCCTAATTACACTAATATGGCCTTCATCTTCTATGGTAAGAACAAAAAAAACAATGACTAAAAATGAACAACAACATTTTACTTGACATTGAATTATGTCAGTAAATGTTTATAAAGATCTTAATGTACTATGCTTTTAAAGACTGTCTTACAGCCGCCCGCGTACAACTGGATGGACAAAAAAACTTTTTAATTCAGAGGATTTGGAATATTGAAACATTGGTGTCTTACCTTTCCAGCTTTTCTTCTTTCGAAACTTGGTGAAGTTAAATGACCTTCCTGTGGCGGTGATGGGAGAGGGTAAAGAAACAGAGAAGGACATTGCTTTCCAATGCTCAATGACTTGATGGCACATCAAAGAAAAACAGATCCAGTTAGTTTCTTTACAGAAATACATCAACGCTCAGGTGTGGTTTTCTTGAAGTTGGTGGCAGCTCAGTTGCCACTATATTGTAGTTAGAATGTTACAGTGTTTACCTTTGTTTTAACAGTGTTGGGTTAAATGTAGATGTTGTCTTACCCAACATGTTGTTACACAGAATGACACAACATCCATCCAGTGGTAACAGAATACAGTCCTATGTAGTCCTATGTAGACCTAGTCAGTTGGTCCAAGCCTATCCTTTCTTACAGCTGCCCTTGAGTTTGACAGGCTAACTGTTTAGCTTAAGACACTGGGTCCTTCCCACATGGACCAGAACAAAAACATCTGAAAATATTAGCACTCATCCACTGTACCTCACTCTGGCTCTGCAGTGTCTTAGTCTAAACAGGAAGCCTGACCAACCAATGTGAAGCTATAATCAAGCTGAAGGGTTGGATCTACTAACTTATCTAGACGTAAAGCATCAAAATCTGAGTTGCATCAGCGGGACGGACAATATTCTGTACAAATAATTATGAGTGCTTTTTGTACAAAAGCGTTTGGAGTGCAGATTTATTGTATGTGTCACGGTACGGTGAGGATCAGCGCCACCATGCCGTGCACCTCCAGTTCCCGTCACTCCAGAAACGCATCCCGGACTTGTTTGTATCACGTCTTTAATCATTCACACCAGGTCCCAATCATTCCATTAGTATGTGTTTAAATGTTTCTCCTCTGCTCCCCTCACTTGTCGGTCATTGTTCCCTGTCTCCGTTTGTATGTCCACGAGTAACTGGTGAGTGCTTCCGTTTTGCTGTTTAATGATCAGCCCCTTTACTTTCATTACGTTTGTTTTGTATACTCTGTGTTTGTTTTCATTAAAAAAGCCTACATCGAATGCGATCCGCCAGCGCCTGGTTCCTCTCCACCACCACTCGTGACAGTACGTGACGATATACAAATGTTTTTTTGAGCGCTCTCGTTCTGCAGTTGTGAGGTCTGCTGTTAGGTCACGCCCTTGCACTGTCGTAGATCACCCGAACGCAGCACAGTCCCTAGATCACCTGACCGCAGTACACTCCCTGGATCATCTGAACACAGCACACTCCCTGGATCACCTGAACACAGCACACTCCATAGATGACAATCACCTGAATTCTGAACACCTGAATTCTGCACACATTCCTGTCCCTATTCCTGTCCCTATGCACTGTCCTATACACCGATTAGCCATAACATTATGACCACTGACAGGTGAAGTGAATAACACTGATAATCTTGTTATCATGGCACCTGTCAGTGGGTGGGATATATTAGGCAGCAAG
This sequence comes from Esox masquinongy, assembly GCA_016801175.1. Classification (NCBI taxonomy): domain Eukaryota; kingdom Metazoa; phylum Chordata; class Actinopteri; order Esociformes; family Esocidae; genus Esox; species Esox masquinongy. The sequence goes on from JACXGI010003954.1 coordinate 31,900, forward strand.
TAAACTTTCAGTCCTCAAATTTGATGTGTTAGAAGCAAGAAAAATGAGTAAGCGTAAGGATCTGAGCGACTTTGACAAGGGCCAAATTGTGATGGCTAGACGACTGGGTCAGAGCATCTCCAAAACTGCAGCCCTTGCGGGGTGTTTCCGGTCTGCAGTAGTCAGTACCTATCAAAAGTGGTCCAAGGAAAGAAAAGCGGTGAACCGGCGACAGGGTCATGGGTGGCCAAGGCTCACTGATGCACGTGGGGAGCGAAGGCTGGCCCGTGTGGTCTGATCCAACAGACGAGATACTGTAGCTCAAATTGCTGAAAAAGTTAATGCTGGTACTGATATAAAGGTGTCAGAACACACAGTGCATCGCAGTTTGTTGCGTATGGGGCTGCGTAGCCGCAGACCAGCCAGGGTGCCCATGCTGACCCCTGTCCACTGCTGAAAGCGCCTACAATGGGCATGTGAGCATCAGAACTGGACCATGGAGCAATGGAAGAAGGTGGCCTGGTCTGATGAATCACGTTTTGTTTTACATCACATGGATGGCCGGCTGTGTGTGTGTCGCTTACCTGGAGAACACATGGCACCAGGATGCACTATGGGAAGGAGGCAAGCCGGTGGAGGCAGTGTGATGCTTTGGACAATGTTCTGCTGAGAAACCTTGGGTCCTGCCATTCATGTGGATGTTAATTTGACACGTACCACCTACCTAAGCATTGTTGCAGACCATGTGCACCCTTTCATGGCAACGGTATTCCCTGATGGGATTGGCCTCTTTCAGCAGGATAATGTGCCCTGCCACAAAGCAAAAATGGTTCAGGAACACAACAACGAGTTCAAGGTGTTGACTTGGCCTCCAAATTCCCCAGATCTCAATCCAATCGAGCATCTGTGGGATGTGCTGGACAAACAGGTCCGATCCATTGTGGCCCCATCTCACAACTTACAGGACTTAAAGGATCTGCTGCTAACGTCTTGGTGCCAGATACCACAGCACACCTTCAGAGGTCTAGTGGAGTCCATGCCTTGACGGGTCAGGGCTGTTCTGGCGGTAAAAGGTGGACCTACACAATATTAGGCAGGTTGTCATAATGTTATGGCTGATCGGTGTATATTTTAGTTCAGTCCCCCTGTTTGTCTACCTGAGATTTTTTATTCCTCTTGACTACGACTCCTGCTCTACATTCTGTAACTTGGTTTAATTAAAGAGCACTTCTGCACTTAGATCCTACCTCCCGACTCAGTATTCATTACAGCAGTGTCTTAGTCTAAACAGGAAGCCTGACCAACCAATGTGCAGCTATAATCAAGTTGAGGGGTTGGATCTATTAACTAATCTAGACGTAAAGCATCAAAATCTGAGTTGCATCAGCAGGATGGACAATATTCTGTACAAATAATAAGCACCTTTCCTACAAAAACATTTGGAGTGCAGTTTTAAGGTCCGGGACGATATACAATTTTTTTTTGAGCGATCATAAAAGTAAGAGATAGGGTCGTCTGAAACACTGGCGGTAAATGAAGGGGTCTCCTCTGAAAGATTCTGAATACCACTGACCTTATGTGGAGTACTGCATGTCTGTATGCTGTACCAGGGTCAGTTTGTATCTGTGTATGCTCTACCAGGATCAGTTTGTATGTCTGTATGCTGTAAAGAATTAGCTACTTTGGAAGCATGCATTTCAGATATTGGGAAGTGCATGATGGAGAACTTCTTGCTTTTAAACTCAAGAAAAACAGAAATGCTTGTTTTAGGACCCAAGAAACAAAGAGTTTTGTGGGCAGATCTTACAGTAAACCTCGGTGTTGTATGGTCGTATCCCAAAAAACTGTGAGAAACCTCGGTGTTACCCTTGACCCTGACCTCTCCTTTGATGAACATATAAAATATATGTCAAGAGCTGCTTTTTTCAATCTTCGGAACATTGCAAAAATCTGAAACTTTTTACCAAAAACTGATGCAGAAAAACTAATCCGTGCTTTTGTCACTTCTAGATTAGATTACTGCAATGCTCTTCTCTCTGGTTACCCTGATAAATCAATAAATAAAAAACTTCAATTAGTGCTGAACACGGCTGCTAGAATCCTAACTAGAACTAAAAAAATTGAACACATTACTCCAGTACTAGCCTCTTTACAGGGGTTGCCTGTCAAGGCTAGGGCTGATTTTAAGGTTTTAATTGCAGACTTAGTGCATACGTTCAAGTGTCTACTAAATCTCGTCTCATCTCTTCAGCATGGTCTATGATTTAGTGCAGTCTGGCCCAGGGGTGTGAAGGTGAACGGAAAGGCTTGATACTGTCCACCCTTGCTGTCATGCCAGATGGGCTCTCATCGCCGCTGGGATGCCCTCTCTCCAATGCCTTTCAGGGGCGGAGTCACTGGCTTGTTGTCTCTCCGTTGCGCCTATTGTGCAATTGAGGTGAACTCTGCTGGCAATACTCTACCCTCATTTCAGGGTGGTTGCGACTGGTTGGTGTCCCTTTGGTTGATGTTTGGCAATGTGAGTGGATTGACTTCCTGCCTGTTGGGCCATGTACAGGTCCTCCCAGGATAGGGCCACAGTATCACTGGACCCCCCTTTCCATTAGATTTCCAACCCTCTCTTGCTCGCAGAATGAGTTTTCACCGGTTTTCACTTATGAACCTCAAAGTGCAGAACTCCACTTTTCATGTCAAAATTCTGAGAGCGCGCAAAGAATGATCCCCGTGTGCATTTTAGCTTCAGCAAGAAATGTATCACGGTAAATGCGTAAATGTTGAGGTATAAATCTGAAAATAAAATAAGATTGCTGTTCAACTTAAATTTACACAAATGTTTGGTTAGGCTGCAGAATTGCAAGTTTGTAAAATGTGTTCTGACTTCATTGTACAAGCTTGTCAAATATTGCTTACAATCACAAACTAATATACAAACTTGCGAAGATAAGCTTGCAAGCATGTACCTAAATGTACCTGCTTGCAAAATGTAATTACAGATTTGTGCATCAGACTTGCGATCACGACCCTCAATATATGACCACACATTTTGTGACACAGTTCAAGTGCTCAGTTTTGACTTGTTTAATATTCTATACTAATATACTACAGACTAACAGAAAACTGCACACATTTCAAAGGCAAATCATTTTGACTGTTTTCATGAAAGATATAATTAAATATTTTGTTCTAAGATCAGTGAAACATACAGTTAGGTCCGGAAAAATTTGGACACTGACACAATTTTCATAATTTTGCCTCCTCTACGCCACCACAGTGGATGTGAAATGAAACAGCCGAGATGCAATTGAAGTGCAGACTTACAGCATTAATTCAAGGGGTTGAACAAAAATATTGTGTGAAATGCTTCGGAAATTGCAACCATTTTCATACAAAGTCCCCTTGTTTCAGGAGCTCAAATGTAATTGGACAAATTAACACAATCATAAATAAAATGTTCATTGGCAATGACTGCTTTAGGCAATGACTGCTTAAAGTCAGTAACGCATGGACATCACCAAATGCTGGGTTTCCTCCTTTATTTAACTATAACTTGAATATATTTTGCTGAACAGCCAAAATAACAAAACTTGTGTCAGTGTCCAATTTTTTCCGGACTTAACTGTAGGCTAAATTGACAACGGAGTTAAGGGTGAACAACTCCTCAAGCAAGTAAGTTGGTGCAATGGAGATTTGAGTGTGTGTGCATTCACGCAAAGTCGGGTATGATTCTCGAAGGGGAGCGGTTTTCGGCACAACACAGGCTCAAGGATTAACCCAGATGTACCACGGGGGGCGGCATCATGGTAGAAGTTCAGAGAGCGTGGTCCTTCCTGCGCATGAGGATGCCTGGTGGAGCAACCAGCATGGAAAGTGAAATGACCATGTGAACCAACCAGGTCTCAGGGGAATATGAAGACTATTTTACGTAAACATTTGACAGCCGAATTCGCAAGATATATTAGGTTAGGTGAAGTATTGTTAGATTAATAATCCAAAAAAAAAATTCAATTGGCAGGCTGGATTTCAATTCCAGGTCCTTCAGCTCTACAGACAGGTGCACAACATACTGCTCGAAATAGGAACTTCCTGATACAGGCAGCGAGTAGTGGTGTTACAAGGTCAATATGTTACAAGTGATTTTTTTTCTAACCCAAACCCTAACCGTAACCCCAGTGCTGTGATCCCTAACCTTAACCCAATTCAAAATATTCTAGCAGAGAAAAAATTATTTCTGTACTGTACTTCTTTCAGTGCTGTCTCTGGGACATAGGCACAACACACAAGCATGCCTAATCCAGGTTATAGGCTACTTATGCTGTCCATAAGGGTTACTTCAGTAAACATATGAAACCCATGGGAGTACGGCAGAGCCCTCTCCGATATGCACGCATTCATGCACATCTTGAGCCATTGGCGTGTGTCTAGCGACTGTTCGAAGAGGTCCATCGAAACTCTGAAGCTCAATCCTCAAAAACATTTTTATTGCAACATATTTAGGATCTAATTAGATCCCCATTAGCTACTGCCAATGAGGCCTAGAAGTGGACACCCTTCCAAAATATCGCAAAGACCCACAAGAGAAATAATAATTTAGGTATTTGCCAACCCAAAAAAATCACATCTACAGATTGCTGACCTCCCATTTTGCATCTCAGGTTACTGTGCTTTCAAAATAAGAACACTGAACCAAAATGGCATTAATGTGACGGTTGCTTGAAAGAAACCTCTACTGTCAAAATAGATGTAAGGAATCAAGGGGACAGGGAAGGATTCAAGTGCAGAGCACAACGTTTATTGCAGAGAACAGAGAGTGAAGAAGGAATCGTAGTCGTCGGTACACAGCGGGCTAAGGTACTGGTGGGGCGAGGCAGGAATCGTCGTCGTCAGGCAGGGTCACACCCAGCGGGCTAAGGTACCGGTGGGGTGAGGCAGGAACGAGGTTGAGGACAGGCAGGGATCAGACACGGGCGAGGACAGGAGAACTAGGCGACGGTACCGGAGAGGCAAAGGCGGAAGACGTAGTCGGTGAGATCAGTCCAAAGCAAGGGTTGTAAACGAATATCCAGGTCACTGTAACAAAAGGGCAAGCACACACGATCAAACAATCTCTCACGACGGCGTGGCAGGAACTGCTGGCTTTAGTACCTTGGCTGGAAGCTGATAACAAGTACCAGGTCATCAGGATTAATCAAAATTCAGGGGAATGAGATCTTCCAGAGTGGGCGTGGCCAGGTGCCTGTGAGTGGTGGTGCGTTGGGGAGAAAGACGAGCACCCGTGGGACTCACGGATCTGACAATAGAACTGCCCTGTTAATTTTCCCAGACACCATATGACTGGAAGATGACTGGAAGTCCGTTTTCGGGACAGATTATTCCAAAATGGACCTTTTTGGTAACAATCAAAACCTCAGTGTTCGGCAAAAGCGAAACACTGCCTACCATCAAAAGAACCTTATCCCAACAGTCAAGCATGATGGTGGGATTATCAAGATCTGTACCAAGTAAAACTGGGCCAAATAAATATTGAATTGGTTGTTTCATTTGAACACAGGACTTGAAAATACATCTTTCAAATCAGTTGGGTCTGGGGCGTAGGTTTCATTATACCTGAGTGGGACATGTCCCCCCCACTTTTTGAAAATGGCATTTCGTCCCCCCACTTTTTATCAACACAACTCTTATAAGAAAAGCTCAAACTCTAGAACGTTGTAGTGGCAGTACGGTAAGCAATTGCGTAATTTGAATCAGACTGGCTTTAGGACCACACGCAGTCACTTTGCTTTGAGGTAGTTGCTGGAAAGGTCTGGTTACGGTAGTAGAGTAGAGGCTACCGTTGCAACTAGAAACTGTGATCTCTGGCTTATGAAAGTTTGGTATCCTAGCTGACATTATCTCTTGCCAATTACCTCCCGTAACATATGAATGACGTAGATATTTATCTTAGAGTGTTTTTCTAAAACCGGCAAGGTGTAGTTAGGCTAAGGTTAAATATGAATGATAGTTGCAAAATATATATTAGCATGCTAGCTAGCGTCATTTCGCTAGCTAGCAAACAGTCTACATTACACTAGGTTCACCTCACACACAGCTAGCACCGTATGACACCAGCCAAGAAAAGACTGAAGTTAGACAAACGGGTGTTTTTTTTATGCAAAGACAAAGTGAGTGATACAGCTAGCTAGCTGAGACTTTAGAAGATATATTTAACTAACTAGCTTAATAGTTGATCTCTTGAAATGTTGGCTAACTTTGTAGTTCCCTACATAAGTAGCTGCATTTGACATTTCAACCTAATGTGGATCCTATAGATCAAACATTGCCATCTGGTTCTGCAGGCGTCAACGTAGCTCAAGTTGTTCATGTCATATTATGTCCTGCATTTTAGCAGGATCAGATGGTGACTGTGAGAAGGTCCTTGTCATAGCAGGATCAGACATCCAGGGAGAAAAGGTCAACCGTGGAGCTGAGGTGAAATGTTGTCTTTAAAGGTGGATAACATAAATAAAATTAGTTATGTGTAGCCCATATCTTGAATGTTCATTTTTATTAGCAGAACCAGAAGGATGTTGAGTCAACCAATGTAGTCATGCAAGAGAGTAGTGGAGCTTGGGAGGTGAGGTTGTGAAATTCAAGTACAGTACAGGCAAAATGTACATGTAGATCACTATCAGCCACACATTGAAATACAGAGGTCTGTAAGTAGCTCTTCACTAAGAGCACACATCATAGACAATACGTTAACTAAGCAATATTAAATGAAATGGCTGAAGGCTGTATTTTGTGTGTTTGCTGTAGCAGAATCAATGAGATGTTGTGTCCATCAGTGCACATACAACATATGGCCAAAAGTACAGGTGCTGGTCATATAATTAGAATATCATCAAAAAGTTGATTTATTTCAGTAATTCCATTCAAAAAGTGAAACTTGTATAATGTATGCATTCATTCCACACAGACTGATATATTTCAAGTGTTTATTTCTTTTAATTTTGATGATTGTAACTGACAACTAATGAAAACCCCAATTTCAGTATCTCAGAAAATTAGAATATTGTGAAAAGGTTCAATATTGAAGACACCTGGTGCCACACTCTAATCAGCTAATTAACTCAAAACACCTGCAAAGGCCTTTAAATGGTCTGTCAGTCTAGTTCTGTAGGCTACACAATCATGGGGAAGACTGCTGACTTGACAGCTGTCCAAAAGACGACCATTGCCACCTTGCACAAGGAGGGCAAGACACAAAAGGTCATTGCTAAAGAGGCTGGCTGTTCACAGAGCTCTGTGTCCAAGCACATTAATAGAGAGGCGAAGGGAAGGAAAAGATGTGGTAGAAAAAAGTGTACAAGCAATAGGGATAACCGCACCCGGGAGAGGATTGTGAAACAAAACCCATTCAAAAATGTGTGGGAGATTCACAAAGAGTGGACTGCAGCTGGAGTCAGTGCTTCAAGAACCACCGTATGCAAGACATGGGTTTCAGCTGTCGGATTCCTTGTGTCAAGCCACTCTTGAACAAGATACAGCGTCAGAAGCGTCTCGGCTGAGCTAAAGACAAAAAGGACTGGACTGCTGCTGAGTGGTCCAAAGTTATGTTCTCTGATGAAAGTAAATTTTGCATTTCCTTTGGAAATCAAGGTCCCAGAGTCTGGAGGAAGAGAGGAGAGGCACAGAATCCACGTTGCTTGAAGTCCAGTGTAAAATTTCCACAGTCAGTGATGGTTTGGGGTGCCATGTCATCTGCTGGTGCTGGTCCACTA